>BLSH010306821.1:5619-37523 GCA_018402905.1 Glandirana rugosa
AAAAACCCTTATCATTATCCCTCTCAAGATTTCTCCATGTTATTAAACCCTTCATATTTGTAAAAATGTTACCGATGTGCTGGTTCAAACCTACACGGAAATCTTGCATAACTCAAATCCAGAAATCCCTCACTAACATCCTAGACAAACACCAATTCCAGTATATCAACTCGCCACACACCCCAGTAAAATACGCTTTCTCCTGGTCCTCCAAATCCATTCCCTACCTAGGGATCAATCTGACCCCACACACCGCTCAACTATATGACCTTAACCACAAACAGATCCTACAATCACTCCCTAAAGACCTAAACTCAATACGTTCTAAAGGCACATCCAAACTTGGTCGTGTAGCCATTGTAAAAATGTTTATACTTCCCAAATTATTGTACCTCTTTAGAACTCTCCCTATTACTATTCCCAAAAAATTTTTCATAACCGCTCAAAAGCACATCAACCAATACATATGGGAATCCAAACGTCCTAGATGTGCGTCCCATCTGCTATATAGACCGTTAAACAAAGGAGGTGCTGCTCTGCCACATCTACATACGTAATACATAGCATCATTATTGGATCAGTTATATTACTGGTGGCACCCCTCTGAAGAAAAAATTTGGTCCTTACTAAAAACATCCGCCCTACACCCAACAACACCCCTCCACTATTTATTTCTCTCGGCTGCTCTCCCCAAAGCCAAAGACCTTTCTCACCCAACTATCAAAGCCTCACAACAAGCCTGGACGTACTTGATCTCTCTAAACTCACAACCAGCAGATCACATAAAACTCCATATAAACACACTTAAAGGAATTATTCCGAATTTAAATACTACCTCATGGTCACAATGTGATATAACTTATATCCAACAACTGTATGACAAAGGGAAACCAATCCCATTTCCTGCCCTACAAAAGCACTACAACCTACCATCTTCTGAGTTCTACACATATGTAAGAATCCACCACTACCTACGTTCTCATAAAATCCCTCTTGAAATAGCTATTCCAACGAAAGTGCATCAGTTCTTTAAAACTTCATCATATAGAGGACACGGTATATCATTTTTTTATACCAATATTAACGCAGCAATATTCCCACTTAGAACCTCATCTCTAGAAAAATGGGAAACATTACTAAGCCACGACGCAACAGATGATAATTGGCAGAAGGCCCTTCTATACTCCGCCAAAACTTCCAGATGCGCAAATCATTGGGAATCTTACTTAAAAATACTACACTTTTGGTATCTTACACCACTAAAGCTTTCCAAAATGTACCCTACTATCCAACCCCAATGCTGGCGTAAGTGCAGCGGCCTTGGATCACTTATGCATATAATGTGGTCCTGCAAATCTCTGACTTCTTACTGGGCTGCGACATTCAAATTGATAGCGGAAGTCACAGGCCTCATACTTAGCCCGGACCCAAAAATGGCATTATTTCACATGGGATTAGAACCATTCCCCCATTCTGCTAGACATGTCATCATACACATCCTATATGCTGCAAAAATAAACATTACTAGAAAATGGAAATCTACAGATATCCCTAAAATCTCAGAAACCATAGCAGAAATCAATCACCAATATGACATGGAAAGATTGTTTGCCCAAATCACCCTCTCTTACCCAAAATTTCTCAAAAAATGGGCTCTGTGGTCAAAAAGCCCCAAATGTTCAAGTAACCAAATTGATACAAGTGTAATTACATAAGAATGAAACTAAATATAGCTCCGACTTTGCAAGACACCTCTCCTCCCCACCCTCCCCTCCCCCTTCTTGTTACATGTTACCACTTTCTGTAATAATATATTTTGACTTTTATTATGTTGAGCAATTGTTGTAACACTTAAACTCAATAAAAAAAATATCTTCAAAAAAAAAAAAAAATAAAAAAAAATAAATAAAAGGCTGTCTGCAGATAAACAGGTACATCTTATGTAGGCATATGTAAGGGTTTATCATCACTTTTAGTTGCTTGCCTAGAGTTCAACTTTCAGATACAACACAGTGAACAACAAATTTAAAAAGGCATTAAGCTTAGTTAGCAATCACATTCAAGAAAATAATTTGATTTTCAGAGCTCAATTTCTTTCACACACTTAATATCTTATCTATTAATTCTGTCCCTATCACTTCAAACTTCATGCTGGTCATACTATGAAACTCAGAATCTCTAAATCTGATCCAAAGACTGTTGTATCTATATTTTACAACAGCCAAATTGTCCTAAGCTACTAAAGAAAATAAAGAGAAGCAGCAAAATATGAATAGTCAGCTAACATTGTCAATTTATTTTGCAATAACTAGACAGTAAATAGGTTAAACAAGAGAGGAAAATAGTGACAGGTGTACTAATGCACTGCTGAAATACTGAGAATGAAAATCAGTGAAAATAAGAAGTGTGAATAACAATAAAAAGTGTTCAGATAAAACTACACGCTTTCGCTAAAAGTGCTAAAGAATAAAATAGAAGGAAGAGACAGCACTGCTACAATACTGACATCTAGAGACCTACAAAGTTCCAAGTGTGACAGCTCTGTTCAGCACTCCACTTCATTAAAGTGTTACTAAACCCACCACAGTAAAATCTGTCTGTATATGCAGAATAGCATGCTTATTATACTCACCGTAGAACTTAAGTAATTAATCCTCTGCATTGTGTAAAAAGGCTCTTTGATCCTGTATGCACAGATCCCCCCCATAGGGTCACTCTGGACAAGTCCAGATAACACACAGTCAGAGTAGTCTTGCTGCACATGCTCAGTTTGGTCTCTATTGCTGGAGAGAACATTTCCTCTTTCATCTAAGCTGTTCAGGTCATATGGTATTGACATCACACATGTAGGCCTATATACAGATCCTAAATGACAGCCAAGTCCCCCCCCTCTTCTGCCATGCCCAGTAGCGACGCAGCGCCCAATCGCAAAAAGTGCTCTGGTCCTAAAGTGTGAAATCCTTCCAGGGCTGAAGTGGTTAACCACTTCAGCCCCAGAAGGAATTCACACTTTAGGACCTGAGCACTTTTTACGATTTGGCACTGTGTCGCTTTAACTAACAATTGCGTGGTCGTGCGATGTTGTACCCAAACAAAATTTGTGTCCTTTTTTACCCACAAATAGTGCTTTCTTTTGGTGATATTTGATCTCCTCTGCGTCATTTCTGATCGCCGCTATAAATAAAAAAAGAGCGCCAATTTTTCAAAATGACCAGTTTTTCTTCCTTTTTGCTAAAATACAAATTCAATTAAAAAAAAAAAAACATCTTTTTATTTACTTGTTTTTGGCTGAATAATATTCTTCCTCATATTTCTGTTTAAAAAAAAAATTGCAATCAGCGTTGATTGATTGGTTTGCACAAAAGTTGCCGCGTTTACGGATGATGCAAATTAATTTCTGGAGTTGTATTTTTTTTTATTTTTTACTAGTAATGGCGGCGATCTGCAATTTTTAGTGGTACTGCAATATTGCTGCGGATGTGTCGGACCATTTAGACACTTTTTTGGGACCATTGGCATTTATACACTGATCAGTGATATAAAAATGCACTGATTACTGTAGATATGCCATTGGCAGTGAAGGGGTTAACCTGGAGAGGGTTAACTGTGTTCCCTATGGGGTGTTCTAACTGTATGGGGGCTGGGCTGGCAGGGGGAGGGAAGTGATCACTGCTTCCTTATACAGGAAGTCTGTGATGACCGCCCTTCCCCCTCTGTCCGAACGGAGATCCTTGTTTACATGCACGGACCTCCGTTCTTTCACTGCAGAGGGGCCATCATGGGTAGCTGGCGGTGATCGAGTCTACCCTACCTGCTCCCTGACCCCCCCAGAACACAGTGAGAGTGCAAGTGTGCCTCCGGCAGCACGCATGTGCTCACATATGATAGCTATCGCAGCTGCCATCAGGTGAGGGCGGTTTGCGTTAACAAAGCACTTTGCCGCCGTCACACTGCGCCAGGCGGGTGGCAAGTGCCTAAATATCATGCTGGGTGGGTCCCCTTAGTATGGATCTCTGAGATATTTAGAACAGTGCCACCGCAAAATGACATTTGTAAAGGAAAAATTGTCATTTAAAATCGGTCATGGCTGGAATGTATTGCTGATTCCCTGCAATATAGATAAAGATCACAGAAAAAGCATTACGTTGGGGGTCCCCCCCAGTCCATACCAGGCCCTTCAGGTCTGATATAGATTTTAAGGGGAACCCTTTACCAAATTTATAAAAAATGGTGTTGGGGTCCCCCCAAAATCCAAACCAGACCCTTATCCGAGCATGCAGCCCTGGCATGTGAGTGCGCCCCCTCTGAACCTTATCAGGCCACGATGCTTTGGGGTCTGGTTTGCATTGTGGGGGGACCCCAACTCCATTTTTCCCAAAATTTGGCATGGGGTTCCCCTTAAAATCCATACCAGACCTGAAGGGCCTGGTACGGACTTTGCGGGGGACCCCTACCCAAAATTTCTGTTTAATTTTGGCATGGAGTTCCTCTTAAAATCTATGCCAGACCCTTATCCGAGTGTGCATGCACTGTATATAGTCTATACAGTGGTGTAGTGGTTAGCACTTTTGCTTGGGAGCAAACGGGTCACTGGTTCACATCCCAAACACAACACTACCTGCCTGGAGTTTGCATGCTCTCCACACTCCAAAGACATGCAGGTAGGTAAATTAGATCCTGTTTAAATTGGCCCTAGATTATGTATGAATGTGAGTTAGGGACCATATATTGTAAGCTCCTTGAGGGTAGGGACTGATGTGAATGTGCAATATATATGTAAAACAACATTGCTATACAAGTACCTGAAATAAATAAATACACTGAATGCAGAGTATTATATATACCATACTGTACATATATATTCCTATACCGTATGCCACTGCACAACCTTTTGCTATCCCCGCAAATGTTTTCACTATATTTGGCCGCTGTGTAAGTGGCCTTATATAGTGTGAACATGGACTCAGACCCGCTGAGCAATGATTGGCTAAAGGCACCCTGCCTTTGGCCAATCATAGCTCTCACAGAAGAGCATGCTGGGATTGGCCAAAGCACGCAGGTCATGTGCATGCTTTGGCCAATCAGTGGGCGGCATTCCCCCACAATTTCACTGCATTATGGGCCATTCAAATTTCCCACCAGCACCCCATAATGTTCAGGATTTGGCAACCCCCAATGTTCGATTCGAACATACTTTTGACTCGAATCGGGGAACCATCCCTATTGACCATGGAACTACATCGTGAGACACTCTTTTAAAAGATGGGACAAAAAATGTCTCCATTTTTACACTTTTTAGGTGAATGTGTATGATGTACCCAATACCCATTCACATGGGGGGCCAGGATCTGGTGGCCCCCTTGTTAATGGGGGCTTCCACATTTCGGTCAGTGCCCCAACCACCACGGTTGTCAGGAAGAGACCCTTGTCCCAATCAACATAGGTACAAGATGCTTTGGGGTGGGGGGGCGCGCAGAGCCCCCCCACCCCAAAGCACACACCCCCCATGTTAAAGGCATGTGGACTGGTTTGTTCCAGGAGGGGGACAGGCATTCACTTGTCCCCCTATCCTGACCTTCGGGCTGCATGCTCAGAAAGGGTCTGGAGTTTGGGGGCATCCCCCGCCATTTTGTAATAAAATTTGGAGTGGGCTTCCCCTTAAGTATGGGTTGGGGGGGGGCAATACATTATAGCCGCAAGCAAGTTAAAATTAAATTTTTGATCAATGTAGGGGAGGATGTGGGAGCTATATGTGGTGTGGGTGTGGTTCATTTATTTATTTGGCGTCACCACACAATTGCTTGCAGCCCATGTGCACACAGCCTTCCTGTTTCTAGCCACATTACACTTCCTGCTGATGTATATCTGTAAGGACTATGCAATTATAAATGAGATGACTTATCAATGCTGGTTCACACTAATGCGATGCGGGAACCCTGCAAATCCACTGCGGGTTCCCACATGGCACGCGACTTGGACAGTTCACACTGCCATATGCAAGCTGCTGGGTGTGTCAATAGAAAGCTAATGACACCCCCAAATCAGTTTGCAGATCACACTGCAAACTGTAAATTCGGACAGGAATCGGATTGCAAGGATGTGAACACCCATGTGATCTGATTCTGCTGCGTAAGCAAAAAAGGGTCCTGTGCGAGTTTGATCAGGATGCATTGCGAATTCAGCCATACTATCTGTATGGCTGAAATTACATAGCACAGATCGCATGTGATTTGCACTGCAGTGTGAATCACATCCAATCTCGGACAGCGCAGCAGTGTGAACCGGCCCTGAGGAAGGTAATCCACTTCCCCAAAACCACCCAAAACTAATTAAAAAAGTTACAAAAGAGAACAAGCAAAATCAATTTCATTTTATTTTGCCAACAGAAACAAGTATGTACATATTTACTGGCATTAAAGTATTTACAGTATTTACACATTTAGCAAAACAGTTAACAATTGGGTTCGAAGGGTCCTGCTCATAGGAGCTTACAATCTAAAATTGGACTAAACCTTGCAGTGGACAGTTTTAGTTTCACTGTCCATAACTGCCCGCACATTTTATAAAATGACCAAACACCCACATGACATTATTAGCTGCAAATTACAGAAAGATAATTAACACTCATTCTAACAAAGCATTACAACATAATATTAAACCAAGAACATTGGTGAGTATGTTCTCCTAGAAGAATGCATGGTAAGATGAACAATACACACCCCAATAGGACAGCCTGGTAAAATCAAGCCACTTTTGATGGTCAAAATGCACAATAATTTCAGCAAACAGCTCTAGTAAAACATTTGTCATTAGCAAAATATCATTCCTTCCAAAAAACCACAGCAACAAACCTTACCACTCAGCAGGTCAAACCAACACCCTCTACTGAAGTGACTTATATAAACTAGCACTGACACACGCCCAATAGAAGTACACACCCACCAGTATCTTTCAATCTGTCTTTTCTAATTTATTTCACCTGAGAGGCTGCCATACCTAATACTATTTGCTGTGTTAACCCTTGGCTATGCTCATAAGATCAGTATAAGTTAGGGTTGCCACCTCATCCCTTTAAACCCGCACACATATTAATTCCACAGGTTCTGTGGCTGATTAAGGTGGTAATTAAACTCACTTAGTGCCTTATCTGCATTAAATTAGCCTCAGAACCTGAGTAATTCATATGTGTCCGGGTTTAAAGGGATGAGGTGGCAACCCTAGTATAAGTCCAGGACAAAATACTAAGTCAGTGGTTATCAACCCTGTCCTCAAGTACCCCCAACAGGTCATGTTTTCAGGCTATTATTTTTAGGGTTGCCACCTCATCCCTTTAAACCCAAACACATAAGAATTACTCAGGTTCTGAGGCTAATTTAATGCAGATAAGGCACTAAGTGAGTTTAATTACCACCTTAATCAGCCACAGAGCCTGTGGAATTAATATGTGTTCAGGTTTAAAGGGATGAGGTGGCAACCCTAATTATTTTGCACAAGTAATTTGATCAGTTTCACTGCCTTAGTAATTACCACAGCTGTTTCGTCTGAGGGAAATGCTGAAAGCCTTACCTGTTGGGTTGCCTTGAGGACTGAAGTTGAGAAACACTGATCCAAGCAACAGTTTTCTAATCATATGAACCTGTGCAGTGTAAACCCTACAACTTGAAATGTCCAAGTCCATGGCTGCAATGAGCTTCCAATTTAAAGTCCCAAAATAACTTGCTTACATTACAGACTATTTGGACAAGAGATAAATAAAATGCCAGCCTGTCTTTGGATTGTGGTGAGAAACCCAACCAGGGGTTTATTATAAACTTCAACACAAGCATTAGCATATCCAGGACATGAACCAGCAACCTTTGGTGTGCCAGGTGGGTTTGCTAGACACTTAGCTAGTGAGCAGTGAGCACATGTGTTGGCTATCGCTGTGGTGTGAACCAGTCCTAAGTCCATAGCCATGCTCAGTATCACAAGTAATATACAATAGATTGTCCTAAGTATTTGGAAATGTGCCTTTACACACACATGAACTATAATGGCAGCCCAGGGTTCAGTATAGAGTTGGGCCACCATTTGCAGCTATAACAGCTTCAACTCTTCTGGGAAGGCTGTCCGTACGGTTAAGGAGTGTGTCTATGGGAATGTTTGTCCATTCTTCCAGAAGTGCATTTGTGAAGTCAGGCACTGATGTTGGATGAGAAAGCCTGGCTTGCAGTCTCTGCTCTAATTCAGCCAAAAGGTGTTCTATCGGGTTGAGGTCAGGACTCTGTGCAGGCCAGTCAAGTTCCTCCATACCAACCTCCCTCATCCATGTCTTTATGGCCTTTGCTTTGTGCACTGGTGCGCAGTCATGTTGGAACAGGAAGGGGCCATCCCCAAACTGTTCCCACAAAGTTGGGAGCATGAAATTGCCCAAAATGTCTTGCTGATGCCTTAACAGTTCCCTTCACTGGAATTAAGGGGTCAAGCCCAACCCCTGAAAAACAACCCCACACCATAATCCCCCCTCCACCAAATTATTTGGACCAGTGCACAAAGCAAGATACATAAAGACATGGATGAGTGAGTTTGGGGTGAAGGAAATTGACTGGCCTGCACAGAGTCCTGAACTCAACCAGATAGGACACATTTTGGCTTAATTAGAGCAGAGATTGTGAGCCAGACCTTCTCATCCAACATCAGTGCCTGACTTCACAAATGCACTTCCGGAAGAATGGCCAAATACTCCCATAGACAAACATCCTAAACCTTATGGACAGCCTTCCCAGAAGAGTTGAAGCTGTTATAGCTGCAAAGGGTGGGCCAACTCAATATTGAACCCTATGGACTAAGACTGGAATGCCATTAAAGTTCATGTGCATGTAAAGGCAGGCATCCCCATTGCCTAGCTAGTATACCTAATATACATGGCAAGATTTGCAATGGTGGTGGAACCCTCTTACACATAAATACTACATTTAGACATAATTTAGGTAAGGCCCTGAGTCATGTTTAACAACATAGAGAGAACAAACAACATTTCTACATAAAGTGATATACTTGGGAATCAAACTCAGGACATGTGCAATGGCAGACATAATTGGTACCTTTTAAACCACAGGCTTACACACATCAAAACCTCCTACACATAAATACACAGATACTGCATGTCTAGGAATATATAGGACTTACATTACTCAGGAATTAATCCTCTAAATGTAATCTGAAATTTTTGGTGGTTCTTGCTGTGTGAGCGTAAAATATTAATTTTATTCTCAGATTTTTAGTAATGACATTTTTATTTCTGATGTTGGTATGCATATCACATTTTGGGGGCTCAAATTAGGATCATTTGGAAAGAATAAAAAAATTAAAAAATGGCACTAATTTTAAATTTCTATAAGCAATGGTATTGCTTGTGGTTTGTAAAGACACCTGTTTGAGTTTGGGGAAATATTTTTGTGACATGGACAGCAGCATGTGAAAGTGACTGAGAAAAAAAAATATTTACAAAACATGAAGAGATTTCACATTCTAGCATTCTTAAAAACAAAATAAATGATCAAATTTGCAACATTGTTGCCTGGACAATTTCTTTGAGAGAAAGATACATTTCTTCTCAACATGAAATTGATTTATTTGATAAAGTAACAATTGTACCATTAGAATGAATGGCTGAAACTTGCACTTGACAAAATAACTCTCCTCTTCACTATCAAAAAATGTGTGTAAAATAACTCTAATTATGTTATTTACTAACTACTCAAGGAATTATTTTGTTAGTTTTTTTGGAAGTTATTTTGAGAGTTGTTTTGTGTCTGAGCATGCTCAGTTGTGCTCAGCTGTGCTCTGTGCCTAAGAGTAAGGCAACGGGGAATTTATCTCTTCTCAGACTTTTTAAGATATTTCAGTGTAGAAATCACCTTTTCACACAGTTTAAAAGCAGATTATCTTTAAACATTATACCACATATTTTAGTACAATTTAGGGGATCAGATCACGCTTCAAACATTATTTCTATTTGCACAACTCCAGGTCTGGACTGAAGTAAGGAGTTGGCCGTTATCTGTGACCTGGGAGCAATAGTGAATTCCATTTTGGCCGTTATTTACCGCCAACGCTATTGTGAATACCGTTTTAGCGTTATTTACTGCGAATCGCGATAATTTACCGTAAATCATGGTAATTTTGCCGCTATTTTGCGGCAGTGCTATAGTAAATGACCCCCAGTGGGTGGGATGTCACATCTTGATTGATGGATGCTCTACCTCCCATAACAGCATAAGGACACAGGCTATGGTGGATTTCAAGAAGCAGTGATTCCCATAAAGGAGATAACACCCCTGTACATGTTTTTGCAGTGTAATTTTTTGACCTCTCAACAGCATCAGTCAAAGCCTGCAGACATGTATATAGAGGTAATAGATGTTTCTAAACTTTTAAAAATACATTTATTTCCCAATTTCTAAAGTCATATAATACTAATCGTGCCAAAAATGTGCTATGTTTTCTTTTTTCATATTTGTGATCCTTCTTTCTCTCTTTCTGTGCCTTTCCTCTTTTTATCTCTCTCTATCCCATGTCATCCTCATCCCACCTGGCACACCACTCTCACCTTGCTAACACACTATCCCCTGTCATCCTCATCCTCCTCCCACCTAGCACCCCACTGCAACCTTCCTAACACCCCACCCCCTGTCATCATCATCTTCATCATATCTGGCACCCCACTGCAAGCGTGCTAACACCCCCCCTATCATCCTCATCCTCATGTTCATCACACCTGGCAACCCACTACAACCTTGCTAACACCCCACCCCCTGTCATCCTCATCACACCTGACATCCCACTACAACCTTCCTAACACCTTCCCCATCATCCTCATCCTCATGTTCATTAAACCCGGCACCTCACTACAACCTTGCTAACACCATACCTCCTGAAACCTCATCCTCTTGTTCATCACACCTGGCATCCCACTGCAACCTTGCTAACAACCTACCCCCTGCCATACTCATTTTTTATCACACCTGGCACCCTACTACAACCTTGCTAACACCCCACCCCTGTCATCCTCATCCTTATTACACCTGGCACCCCACTGCAACCTTGCTAACAACTTACCCCCTGCCATCCTAATCACACCTGGCAACCTACTGAAACCTTCCTAATACATTACCCCATCATCCTCAACACACCTGGCACACCACTGCCAGCTTGCTAACACCCTACCCCCTGTCATCCTCATCACACCTGGCACCCCACTGCCACCTTGCTAAAACCCTACCTCCTTCCATCCTCATCACACCTGGCACCCCACTGCCACCTTGCTAACACCCTACCCCCTGTCATCCGCATCCCCTTATAACCCACTGCCAGCTTCCAAACACCTGCATTGACAAAACAGCTTATTCCAATGTTGAGAGTCTCGTCCCTAAAAATGTGTGGTGGTGGGTAACATGGTCTGTGGATGGGGGCTTATTAAAATATGGAACACTATGTGAACAATAATGATGCTACCCCTGGTGATTAAAGTGTTACTTAACCCACAACAGTAAAATCAGTCTGTATATGCATTAAAGCATTCAGTAAAACCAGTCTGTATATGCAGTAAAGCATGCTTGTTATACCCCTTAGTGTGGAACCTAAGGGGTTAATCCTCTGCATTGTGTAAAAAGGCTGCTCATTGCTGTCTGCTCTGATCATCTCCTTCTTCTACAGACTCCACAAAATAACCTACTATTTACAGTCTATACAGTCATGCTGCACAGTTTGGTGTGTATTGCTAGAGAGTTTTTCTCAGCACAGGGCCAATCAGCACTGTCCAGACATAGGAGCAGGGGTCTTGAAGCCTAATAGGACAATTGTGGGAGACATCCTCCTGCAATCGATCAGCACACACTCATAGAAGTCACAAGATTGCTGTAATTGCTATATACAGCTGATGAAAAAAGGTATTTATCAGTTTATATTTACTAAAACGAATACATTTCCATGTTCTGTGTACTGTGGGAGACCAGATATAGTGAATGCAGGATCTGGGCTTCTTAACACTTTAATGTATTTGCTCAAGCAGAGATTGGCTTACCAATATATACCAATGGCAAATAGACTGTGAACTCTGCAGTTGCTCCAGAGCTTAGTAAATGAGGTAAAGATCCACTTTGCAAACAACACGCAATCACATGCAAGGAAAAAAATGCAATTTTGCTTACACATGATTGGATGTTGGAAGTCAGCAGCGCTATGCCTCATTTACTCTGCTCTGTTACAACTGCACTTACAAATGTCTATTTATCTTTAGTAAATTAACCCAAAGTGTCCCTGCAATACTTTTACGTGACAAGTTATACGCCTGCCAAAACAAAAATACAAAAACTGCTGTCAATGATCTTCTGAAATGCTAGCTTCCTAGCTGCTGACCCACTGACTTGAGAAAATCCTTCTCTGTATAGTTCTATTCTTAGAGGTTTCCTTTAACTTTTATTATCTTTTTATTGTGAACATTGTGTACATTTTATAAAGGGACCAGGTTACAAAGAATAGAAGCACATGACTGTAAAGAAATATGTTATGCCTGTATAAGAAATTTGGATTCAACACTCTGAATTCATTATTAATATACATTTAGACCGCTTGTCAGTCTGTATACAACAGATATAACAGAGCAAGATATATATATATATATATTTTTTGCTTAATGACCTCAATACTGGACACTTTCACCCCCATCCTGCCCAGGCCAATTTTCAGATTTCAGCACTGTCACACTTCGAATGAAAATATTATGTCATGCTACACTGTACCTAAATTAAATGTTATTATTTTTTGAGACAGATATAATTTTGTGTGGTATTTAATCACCACCGTTTTTTTTTTTTCTAAAGACACTAGAAAAAGACTGCACATTTTGAAAAAAAAAAACATGTTTTTCTTCTTTTTTGTTTTATAATTTTGCAAATAAATAAGCTTTCTTTATAAATGTGGGACAAAATATATTCTGCTACAATTCTTTAATAAAATAATCCACATCGGAATATAATATTTAGTCTATAGGAAAGTTATAAAGTCTACCAGCTATGGTATCTAGATTTGAAAATTGATCAATCCTGATGTACTGACTGTCCCTCATTTCTTGAGGCCCTAAAATGCCAGGACAGTACAAATACCCCCAAATGACCCCTTTTTGCAAAGTTAACAGTCCGAGGTATTTAGTAAGAGTCATGGCAAGTTTTTTGAAGTTGTTATTCTTTTTTTACCATTTTTTTGATAAAGATGAAGAAATTAAATACAGTTGTTTTTTTTATATATACTGTTACCAGAGCAGTACAGTGTTACGGTGTTACCATATGACTGGAGTGGTGGTTATCAGGGAAACTAACAAGTGACAGTATGTAAAAAAAAACCAAAAAAACATTTTTTAAACATTTTTAAACATTTTTCACAATTAGTTTTTAACATAGAGCAGTGCAGTGTTATCATAGTGACACTGTACTACTTTAGGAAAATTAACAGGATTTTTTTACACACTCTGATTGCTTATAACAGTGATGATCACTGTTATAAGCAATTATTGTTATGAATGGCATCCATTCATTCTTTGTGTACTATTGTGAAGTTGTGATTGGTCACAGCTATCACATGATACAAATGCACTATGATTGGCCCTGTCTGGACCATGTGAACACTGTGACTAATCACAGAGATCAACACATTAGTAGACAATGAATGGATATGACCAAAAGACATTCTTTGTGTACAACTGTCATGATTGGTCACAGCGATCACATGGTGTCATCATCAGCCCGATACAATGATCTGTTATCCGCTATGCCCACTGGAAACAGCAAGTGACAGATTATGCTGAAGCATGGCCCCTAGGGCACACGTGAGGGGTGTTATTGAGAGGATATTATATGATGTCCACTCAGGATGCCTTAGCATGTCCACTTAGCCATGTGGGAAGCAGTTAAGCAGTTTTCCAAATGAAATATATTTGTACTTAGAAAATGTAAAATATTTGTAGGTAGGCAAACTAGTCACAAAAGTATAGTCCAATTAAATGAGGCATTTTAACACTGCTAAATTTTGCCTGGGTCTCCGGGCTTCAATAATCTCAGGGTAATTTTTTTTTTAAAGACACTCTGTTAGATTGTTGAATTTCCTCATGTCTCATCCACTCTTGTTTTGAGAAATTGGAACCCTTTTTTCTGATACTATTTTTCTATGGCCTTCTGTATTCCAAACGACCTATCTATATCGAAAAAATAAAAATATTGAACAAGAAAAAAGGTTAGGCATTTAGATGGGTTGATTTATAAAAGGAGTCGAGCTTGTTCACTTTGAAAAAGCTATTTTTTACTCAGATTAGGGAATAAGGAGATGCTAAGTATACATTCACCTATTATAGAAAACACAATCGTGTCCAAAGCATATTAAAACAATGGGATTATTGCGTGCACTAGATTGGATGATTGAAATCAGTACAACCTCACCTCATTCACTTTGCAAAGTGAAAATTCACTTGTTAACAGTCTCTTTTTCTTTAGTAAATGTGCTAGCGTGAAATTAATCAAGGCTTCACATAATCACCTAAAAAAGGCAAAGAAAACAAGAAAAAATGACCAGCATAATGTGATAAAAATGGAGATTTCTTAGCATTTCTCAGTAAACATGTTTTATTCAGGCAGCAGGGCACTGGCGGAGATGTTATGTGATTTTTTAAATTTATTGACTTGTATTTTTTTTAACTTTGATTTACATTTGGTCAGTAATTTTCATGTTCCCTGGAGGTGAATAACCTAACACAGTTTAACTGGGATGTGATGTTTCTGTGGTGCCAATTTGATGTTTTTTGTCTGATGTACAATTAACATCCCTTTTCTTGGCCTGTGACTGTGTGGAACATTGTTTCTTTCATCTTACTGTGGAATCAAAGACCTAAAAAAATGCAGCAAAAGAAAAAGTAAAAAACATGTAGAATTCCTTAATTCTATACATGTTCAGTAAGACCTTTAATGTGACATTCAGTGGTAAAGTGTGCCCTCGATAGCAGGGATTATTGTTCAAGGGATTAATTGTGGAAAGTACTGAAAATTAAATGACTTTCAGTCCTTCCTTTGCAAGTGATTGCTTCATTCAGTACTACTTAATCAAAATACAGTTTCTTTCTTGCCTTCAGATTGTAACTTTTAAGCATGAAAGTAATCAGTTGATTTCCTGTACTTTTTATCCTAAACTTTTTGATTTCACAAACAAAATCAACCATCTATTTTATTTCTTAGAGCAGCCAGCATCAAAAAAATAGTACACATTCACGTTTCCCATTTCATAGACATCCTTGAAGTTTTAGGAATGTTCTCATAATGGTCAGAACTACATTGCTTCAAAGATTTCATAATTGTGTCTTTGAAATTTGAAAGGAGATTTTCTGTATAACTACACACCACTCTTTAAGGAAAGAAAAAGTCATATTAAAATGATCAGCTCCTAAAAGCATAGTTTGGATGATAATGACAGATAATGACTAAAGTGCATAGAATTAAAGTAATCAATTGTATGTCATAGTATATTATTCCCTGATCTGCTGTGCCTTCATTTTCTAACTACAATCTATGCAACAAACACTTAAATACATCAATAGCTCAAGAGAGGCGAGGTAGGCATTTAACTCTACCAGTAAAAATAAAACATAAGCAGTGTTTAAATCTGAAAGCAAAGTATCATTCCAAAATTTGCCATTTCCTAGGTATAAACAGACAAGTAGAAGGGAAACATGAATCCAGTTGTTTGGTATTTGTTAAGATGGCCATAGACAGATTGAAATTTGGTGGTTCAACAGGAAGCGGCTGAATTTGGATCAGTGTATGGGCATGCTAATTGTACTGATCCATCAATTAGAACAACTGGCCTGTCGGGTCTTTTTTGCCCAATCACTGCCGGCATCTATAGCAGATATAGCTCCCCGCACCCCCCACTGGCAGAACACAATTGCACTGTGGGAGGGATTCCCCATCAACATTGACTGTGTTGATGGGAGAATATAGCAATTTTCTTTCCTTCAACCTATGGTATATATGTATGGCCTGCCTTGCATCCTACTACATTGCTGCCATCTCCTGTTCCTATGATCAAGGCTCTTCCTCAGCTCTAGGAATGTATCCAACATTAGAAATACAGTATACTGTTGCTCATAATTAGCAGCATTAATATGTTGCGGATTTAGCTCACATGTTCACAAGAATATGTTGCAGCATCATTCACTTATTGTACACTGTGTTAGGGTCAATAGAGTTCCATGTGCGTTTTACTTACCATGTTAAAACGCACTACACTAGCAATCTACAGTGGGTGTCAGTGTTACATGACTGACAGCCCAAATGCAGGGCAACAAACTCAGTGCATTTGCCTTGTTTCAAAATGTAAACAAATAACTTTCTTTCTCTTCCCTAACTGAGCCAAATCCTCCTCCTTTAGGATCTCACATTCTCCCCCTCTTGAACACTGTAGTTCACAGTAGGAGAGTTATGGCAAAAAGTTAGTTCTGTCAATCCCGATAGCGGTGGGCAGGACTAGGTGTGGCCAGGTGCTGACTAGGATGACAATACTAATAGTCACAACCTCTGTAACATTTTTCCATCTGCAGTGTAATTATACACGCCTAAAATACAACAGTAACTCTGCTTTGAATTCAGTGCAGCATTGTGTGCATTAGGTGGCAGACCCAACAGGTATTTGTGGGATTTTGCAAAAAAAAAAAACAAAACTGTAAGTGGCACATGAGAGATCATATGTGACTGATTAGTGAATAGCACATTTGAGGGAAAGTGAGACTTACTACAGTAAACAAACTACTTTGAAATGGGCTAAAGAGCTATTTTTGGCAGTTAAACATAATACTAGTCGGATACCAACTGCTCATTTTCTTTATTTTCTTGAAACTGCAAAGGGGCCTCTCAAGTGCACATCTACTTTTTACCTATTTTTCACCTATTTATTTTAGACTAAGATTTCTCTAATATTGGTCATGCTTGTTTCTATTTTACATTGATTTGTTTTAGATTTAATCAGAAATTCCATGGCATACCACCTGAAATCTTTCGTCAATTACATTTTACATGTTTAAAAAAGATCAGATTGCAAAACAATTGTACAACCACACTAAAGGCAAATGCAATTTTTTCACCTTGTCCAACCATTTCTTCCTGTATTCCGTCAAATAAATGATCAATCAAACAAAGTCAGGACATGTTTGAATTATTCATAGATGGGATCAGGTTATTGAAACAATTTAATTTAAACTTGTATGGATTCAACTACAAACAACTGTCCCATGCCAAGCAAGGTATTACCTGTAATGAAAGATTTCCACAAGGCTGTGATTGCACATGGAAAGAGAAATGGCCTGCTCTCAGTGATTTTCACAAACTGTTTAATGAGTCTGCTGTAAAGCCAAAGTATTTATGTTCCTATATGAAGAATTGTGTTAGTCTTTTTTTTATTTAGATTTTGATTAGGTTTAATATTTTATGTTGCATTCTCTTTTACTTCTACTTTTACCCACACGTTTTACCATGACATAGAGTTCTATGAATGCTCAAACAGAAGTCCAGACAAAATATAGTAGAGTTACTAATGAAGAAGAGGCTGTTTACTAAGCAAAGTGTATGTTCACTTCACAAGGTGAAAGTAATAAATACAGTGGGAGGAATTTATAAAAAGTGTCTGAGACAGACTTTGTTTCAACTGGAGTGTAGCCAATTATGTTTTCATTTTAATTTTCTAAGCTGTGCAGAAAAAAATGAAAGAAGCTGATTGACTGGGCAATGACACCAGTTGAGATACAACTTGTCACAGACCGTTTTTTTTTACTTCCCCTCATTATGTTCACTTTGAATACCCAATCATATGCAAGGGAAATAAAAAGACAATATTTTTACTAGTACTTATAGAGGTTCTAAAGCCTTAAGGTTTTTTTACCTTAAAGTGGATGTAAACTCTTCCATACAGTATACCCAGCAAAGTGACTAGCCTCCGGTGATACACAGAGATGATTTGTTCATATTTCATCTCTGAGGTTTAAAATCACTTTAATGGCATTGGTTCCCACTGCTGCAAATCAAATTCTATGATGAGGAAGTGGGGGGACTGGCCAAGCCATGCTGTCTGTGTCTCTGGAAACAGACAGGGCATCCCTTTCCTTATCTCTCCCCCCATGTCAGCATCAGTCAAAGTATGGCAAACATTACATAAGCTGAACTCTATGCACATTGATCCATTAAAGGTTAATATCCCTATTACAGGAGTGCGCATGTGCAGGAGCTCCAGGATGGCCGCCTGATCCGGAGCTCCGCACCTTTACCCGCCTACGGAGCACGAAGCTCCATCAGATGGCATTTCAGAGGGCATCCTCAAGGGGATCCCGTCCCCCCAAGCCCCCCCGCAAGCCCAGGGCCCAGGACTGCAGTGCAGGGGCGGCCACACGAGTCCCTCCGCCGCATCGTGGCAGCCACGGGGTGAACCAAGATGGCCGCGGCCTGACGAACGAAACTGACTCAGCTCAATGATTACATCCGCACAGGTGCAGTCATTCCGGGCAAGACCGACCTGTCAGCACACCCAGGGAGAAGGTCAGTGGAAAAGGCTGTCCCCACTACCTCTGCTAGCCCACCTCAGCAGCACCAGAGATTGGTGGGTGTACCAAGATGGCCTCCAAGACCCCCAGTGACTCCTCCAAAATTTATTTGCAGAGACTCAGGGCAGCCTTCCAAGCCTCTTGAGGAACCATCAGGAATTGAGCTCACTAATACAGTGGCTTTATTGATCTTTTTTAGCCCCTCACCATACAATTATAAGCCCCCAGTTGTGGGCCTGTGACATTTCCTGCCATCCCTGGGGCCCAGCCTGATTCCCCAGCCCAACGGATTATACTTAGGAGGGGAGAGCCGGTCCCCAAGGCAGGGCAACATCCCCCTGCATGTTGGCTCCGACCGCTAAGAAGGACCTCTGAGACTGCTTTTTGCTGCGGCCTCACCGTAGGGGAGTACTGGGATGGCCAACGCTCCAGTTGCTGCTTCAGGAGGCATGGAAAGCTCTCGTTCAGATGGCCTCCCTCTGGAGAACCCTGGACATTCCTTACGCCCGGATTCTAGGCCAGTGATTTCTCCTGCTATGCTGACTTACACTCCAGGGCTGCAGGGAGGGCACTATCAGCTCCCCTTGCCATCCCCCTCCTCCACTGAATCATTACTAGGCCAAATCCAGGGGGAACTTTCCTCTCCTCAGTTGGGTCCTAACAGCCCGGATCCAGCCTCACCCAGCCCCCCCCAGCCATGAAATCTCCCTACAAGTGGAAGACCTTAACCACAAATTTTCTACTCTTCTAGAGAGGGGACTAGCAAACACGATTGCCACTATAACTGGAGAGATCAAATCGGATTTTCAAATGCTGGGGATCCGGATTGAAGCAATTGAGAACAAGCTGGATTCAACCACGGCAACCTCTAATCAGAATTCCGATCTTATAGGCTCCTTACAGGTCCAGCTAGATACGGCCCTATCAAGAATCGATGACCTAGAAAATAGGTCTAGACGATATAATTTCAGAGTGAGAGGCCTTCCGAAAGAGATCAAGGACATCCCGGACCCAATACAAAATCTGATCACCAACTTACTACCGGATACTCCTAAATATCGCTTGGAACTGGACAGGGCCCACAGAGCTCTGGGTCCCCTTCGGAAAGACGGCATCCCGAGAGACATAATTGTCAAGCCCCATTTTTATGCCATAAAAGGAAGGGGTTATGAAACAGTCCAGAAGTTCCGCCAAGATTCTATGCAAGGGGCACCCGGTTAACATTTTTGCTGATCTTGCACCATCTACTATTCAAAAACGGAGAGCCCTTAAACCCCTCCTGGCAGTGTTAACAGAGAAGGAAATAAAATACAAATGGTCCTTTCCATTTGCTGTAAAATTTTCTTTCAAAGGTAGGGAGTATGCTTTCTCTTCTCTACAGGAGGGAGAGAAACTTTTCCTCCACCTAAAATTGATTTCTTAAGAATCCGATATGGACATTTCCAATAACACAAGCTCGTCTAAGAGACAGTCTCCCACCAGCCCCAAGACCCCTCTCTGGAAGAAGGCCAAGCCAAAACGAGCAAAAGAAAATGGTCCCCCATGATTTGGGTCACAGGCGAAAACCATCTGGCCTCTAACTTGCAGGTCTTCTGATCTGGGGAAACGTCAACTCCACAGCCTTCACGCTATATCTATGGGTCCTATATAACCATAACCTCTCGTAGGACCTTCACGGACTTTCGACCCTTCTTAGTCTCTAGAGTTAGCCTTGTTCGTATAACCCCACTAATTTATCCCTGTGGCTCCAGGAGTCGGTCTACACCTTTTTACTTTCCGGACTGTTTGTTTGCTTTGAACTAGTAACTCTCCGTTATCAAAGAGTCAAAGTCAAAGGTGGGGTACACTAAATGGTTCTCCTTTGCCCCTCGGACTGCATGTTCCATCCTTTTAGGCCCTGGCCCCCCGTTGGGGGCCCTGCCCTGTGGAGGCAACCAGCTCCCCACTTTTGGGGGGATGGGGGCCTTCACTGGGCCAGACCGGATGGGATGGCAAATATTCCTCCCTAAGTGGGAGACAACTAGGGCTTGGGGTCGGTTTGAAGACCTTTTATCGGACTAGAATATATGCTGTCATACTTTAGTTTTGTTCATGACATTCTTTTTTGTATTTCACAGGGCCCCTAGGCGGGTGAGGGCCCACTTGCGCCTCTGCCCCTCTCTCTCTGACCTCTCAAGGCGGTTCGGAGATGGGCTGTCTGGCGTTAAAAGCCAGACTTTTTGGTCTCCACCAAAGGGTACCCAAGGGGTTCTATTTTTTCTCCCCCCTTGGCCGCATTCCCCTTAGTTGGAGAAAATGGCCCTTTTCAGGGCTTCTTATCTGTCGAGTATGGTTTACAGTGTTTAATATTCACTTTATGTCATTTCTGATTTCACCCTATCTTCCCCTTCTTTTTCTCCTCTTTCTTTCTAGAGTGGTTGCTGATCAGTATTCTGGCTCCAAGACCAGTTATGGTTCCCTGGATAATGTGTGTTCCCTGGGAAGGGTGAGTGACTTCACTATCATAAGTACCCTCTGCTCTAGTAATGATGGCTGACCTCCCACAAGTCCCTGTTAGGGTTGCTAACCACAATGTTCAGGGACTTAATTCCCCTATTAAACGCAAAAAGATTGGGGATCATTATAAATCGCTGAAATTAGATATCCTAATGCTCCAGGAAACTCATTTTCCAGCCCGTTTTAATCCTAACTTCTTCCACCCCTATTTTCCGTGCTTTTTTTTAGCTAACGCTGAAACTAAAACAAAAGGAGTAGCTATTCCATTCTCTAAAAACTGTAACTTCTCCTGGTTGTTAGATGTAAGGCATCCAGAGGGCAGGTATATTCTAGTAAAAGGTACCATTGATGGGCAAATCATTACTCTGATTTCGTACTATGCCCCCAACAAGGGTCAGTTGAAATTCTTTCAGAAAATGTTAGAGTCCCTCTCCCCCTTGTTGGAGGGCACAATAATTTTTGGTGGGGACTCAAATGTGGCCTTTGACCAATCTTTAGACAAAACTAGACCCCTGGGTAGCCAACTGATGCACCCATCTAAAGTTAGCGCACGAATAGCCAAACTTTTACACACACACAACTTAGTAGATGTCTGGAGGGATAAGCATCCCTCTAGAAGGGACTTTACTCACTTTTCCAGCCCCCACAACTCGTATTCTAGAATTGACCACCTATTAACTCCCTTCTATATTCTACCATCCATTTTGGATGCCCATATCTATGACACAGCCCTTTCGGACCACTCTCTAGTGGCGATGTCTATTCACCTCCGCTCCAGATTTTTTCCCAGACTGCACTGGAGACTCAACGAGTCATTACTGACCGACCCAGTAAATACCGCTGATATCGATAAAAGCCTCCAAGATTTCTTTTCCACTAACGTGACAGATGATATCTCGGCAGAATCAGTCTGGGCTGCTCATAAATCCTTTATTAGAGGTAAATTTATCCAGTTAGCATCCAGGATCAAAAAGGAGAGAGGATTCGCTTTGAAGAAGCTGCAGGAGTCCTTCTCGGCTATTAAAGCAGAACACAAGGCTCACCCTTCATGACCACTTTTAGATAAACTAGATAAGGTAAAAATAGAGCTTAATCTCGCACTCACGATGAGAGCAGAGAAAGCCATCCGCTGGTCTAAAAACTAATTTTATACTCAGGCTAATAAAATGGGCTCCTATCTGGCTGGGAAACTTACCCCCAGGGCAAGGCATCTTTCTATGCCCAAAATTAGGGTGGATGGTAACCCCCCTTCCTCCAATCCCAACAGAGTTATTGGGGCCTTTCAAAAATACTATGAGAATCTTTACAGCCCAGGGACAGACGAGAATGCATATACAATAAACCATTTTCTTGGCGACGTCCCAATACCCCTCCTCTCAGACCAACATAGAAATTTAATGGACAAAGTAATTTCGGAGGAGGAGGTGTTGGAGGTCGTCAGGGACCTCAAACAAGGTTCAGCCCCCAGACCCGATGGCTTCTCGGCCCCTACTACAAAACATTCGCTAAAACACTGGCCCCTCATATGTTGCGATTCTTTAACTCTAAAATGAAAGGGGACCCTATCGAGATGCACCTAAACACTGCTTACATCACGTGATCCCCAAACCTGAGAAAAACCCAGAGGACATAGACAATTACCGTCCTATTTCCCTCATAAATATTGATTTGAAAATTCTAACTAAAATAATGGCGAACCGGCTAGCATCATTTATTAGTCAATATATAGACAAAGACCAGGTGGGTTTCATCCCCGCACGTCAGGGTCCCGACCAAATTAGAAGGGCAATTAATATAATATCCATACTTCAATCCAATTGGTCAGGAGGGTCGGTCCAGAGGGGGATGCTGCTCTCCCTAGACTTACGTAAAGCGTTTGACTCGGTCTCTTGGACTTATTTATTTTCCCTTTTGAAACATTGGGGTTTTGGGGAGAGGTTCTTAGGCCTGATAGGAGCACTCTACTCCTTTCCACAAGCTATGATTAAGTTGCAGGGATTTTACTCCAAATCCTTTCCGATTAAAACAGGCACCAGGCAGAGTTGCCCATTATCCCCATTGCTCTTCGCTATTGCGATAGAGACACTTGCCATAGCCATTAGAGAAAATCAAGGTATCAAAGGGGTACTATGTGGACAGCAGGAACATAAATGTGGGCTATTTGCTGATGATTTACGAGTGTTTATAACTTCCCCGATGTCCTCTATCCCCTTTCTATGTCGGCTCCTTGACAATTTCTCTGAGATTTCGGTGCTCCAGGTTAATTATTCTAAGTCTCAAGCCCTGAATATCTCTCTACCTCCTGAGATTACTGCCAAGCTTAAGACGGACTTCAAATTCAGGTGGAGCGACACCTCGATTAAATACTTAGGGATCAACCTCACGTCTAAATACGAAACCCTATATGGTATTAACTATCCTCCGATGTATCGCAAGCTCAAGGATGATCTCAAACTTTGGTCTAAGCAGGATATCTCATGGCTAGGGAGAGTTAATTCAGTAAAAATGACCTTGCTACCCAGATTCCTTTACCTTTTTTGCTCTTTGCCAGCCCCAATCTGAAAAGATCACCTTTCCTCTTTTCAAAGCAAAATCCTCAAATTCGTTTGGGGAAACTCAGGGTATAGGATCCCCCAACAAACTCTATTTCTGCATAGGCGAAAGGGAGGACTAGGTTTACCCCATCTAGTGAGATACTTTCAGCCCGCCAGGCTAGCCCAACTGTCTTCTATCTATTCTAGTCAGGAGAAGCAGGAGTGGGTGCAGATAGAGAGGCAGGCCACCCCACGGCACACATTGGACTTTCTCCTATGGTGTCCCCCCAAAGATAGACCCCCCATTTTGGCCCCTTCACTCTCTAATGAGCTGGCCCTTTGGGATAAAATCAGACATATTCCCTCCTTGGTGTCCTCAATCAGACCGTTAGCGCACCTCTTTAATAACCCGGAGTTTCCCCCGGGATTAAATATTAAAGCCTTTCAATGGTGGCTAGACAAGGGAATGTTTTGCATAGGTCATTTCTTCACAGCTACCGGCCCGATCACTCTCAGATATTGTGTAAATAAACTGGAGCTCCCAAACTCAGAGACATTCCAGAGATTTTACCAAATATCAAATTTACTTCATAAACTTTAGAGGGAGAAACCACTCCCCCTAGTTTTACTAATTATGAACGCTGGTGTGGTCAGCCATCATTGCAGAAGGGTGGTATCTCGGTCATCTACGAAGCACTCACGCTAAGAAAGCAGCATTTATGATTAACTGGGAATCAGATCTTCAGTTTGAATGGGAACTGGACAAACAGCTTGTTACAGATCTTACAGAGGCATCCTGAACACCACTATCTCTGAAGCCAGTTTAAAAGTCATGATGAGATGGTATGTCACGCCAGCTAGACTGAATATATATTTTCCAACTGCTGACCCGCTATGCTTCAGAGGGTGTTTGCTTAAGGGCACAATGGCCCCTATTTGGTGGGAATGCCCAAGGATACGGTCATTCTGGTCCAAAATATTCCGCATTATTCAAAAGGTAACAGGATGCACACTTCCAAGGTCCCCTACTATCGCCCTTTTAAATGATTACATCCCCGACTCCACGAAAACCAACAGGAAATTAATTCATTTTATACTGTTAGGAGCCAAGATCACGATAGCGAGGGCGTGGAAACTAGAGCGGTTCTCTCTGAAAGCAGCTATCCGGAAGACCTCCTGGCTAATGACACAAGAAAGGTTAGCTAGCATCCTAACAGATAATCTGCACAAATTTGAGATGGTTTGGGAACCTTGGGCGAACTTCGTGGGAGTTTCTCTAACCCCTGGCATTCCAGGGAACCAAGGTCTTTAAGCAAACGACAGAATCAGCAGCTATCTAACTTCACCCACTCTCTCTAAAACTTTCCTCCTCTTCTCTTCTCCTTTCCTTATTCATCTCCTCTCTTTATCTTTCTCATTAAGCTTACCTCCTTAGCCCTGATCCAATAGGCGGTAGGGAGAGTATGCTTAAGACAGATGGTTAAACCATCCACAGTGGTTCCTATTTAGCTCCAGCAGAGACAACTCTTGGTTCAGTGTGGAGATCGCGCCCCTCCGGGGCAGTGCTGTGGGGGATGGGGGTCCTCATCTCTTGGCACAGCTTGTTCCCATTGGGGGTGCTGGGGGACAGGGGGTCCCTCCCCGGGGTGTCCCCGAATCGGGCTCACCTTAAGGTGGTCTCGACCGGGTTTGCCTTTCCTACGGAACCCAAACTGGAGGGCACTAATTTAGTCACAAGGTCTCTATCTAAGGTCAAAACACAACCTACATTTTGTTCTGTTAAGTTGTTACATTTGTCTTTTATGAATCTTACATGTTGATGCTCTCCTTGTAAGTTTGATAGACTCTATAATCTGTTCTCTTGATCCCTATCACGCATAGCACAGGGATATAAATGTCTGTACTACATTCCTTTTTCCATGTGCATCACTGTTGTGCATATGTTCTTGTTTTATGGCTATGGCTGGTACATTTATGACAATCCTTTTGCATAAGATACTTTGTTATATGTGATAAATCTCAATAAAAATATTGAAAAGAAAAAAGATCCCTATTACAACTCTTGAATAATTAATAGATAATTCTTCCCTCACTACCTGGGCATCTAAGGGTATTCAATACATAGAAGATTTGTTCACATCCGATACCCCTAAAACTTTCCAAAAACTCCAGAAAGAATATCAAATACCAAATAAAGACTTCTACCTACACGTCCGCATACTCCACTGTTTATCTAGAAAACCCATGTGGGCCTGTAAACTTCCACACCAGGAATGGATATACTACCACTCACCCCCATTGTCAAAAAAAGGCATATCACTTTTTTATAGCCTTCTCCAAAAGAAAAATGTTTTTGTTAAAAATGATGCCATCACCCACTGGGAAAAAGACCTTGGCCATGCTTATATGGATTCCCAATGGGTACAGGCAATAGAGCAACATACAAAGCAACAAGATGCTCCAAACTATGGGAACTCTCCCAAAAAACTCCTTTTAAGATGGTACTTAACCACTTAAGGACCGGAAGGATTTCCCTCTTAATGACCATGACAAAATTTATGTCCTCTTTTACCCACAAATAGAGCTTTCATTTGGTGGTATTTGATCACCTCTGCAGTTTTTATTTCTTGCGCTATAAACAAAAAAAAACACATTTTTTACTGTCTGTTATAAAACATTTCCCCCCAAAAATGTAAAAAATGTACAAGATGTATTCATCAGTTTAGACTGATATGTATTCTGCTGCATGTTTTTGGTAAAAAAAATTGCAATAAGCATATATTGATTGGTTTGCGCAAAAGTTATCGCGTCTACAAAATAGTGGATAGATTTATGGCATTTTAATTTTATTTTTTTACTAGTAATGGCTGTGATCAGTGATTTTTAGCAGGACTGCGACATTGCAGTGGACAGATTGGACACTTAACTGACATTTTTGACACTTTTTTGGGAACCAGTGACATTATTATAGTAATCAGTGCTAAAATATGCACTGTTATTGTACTAATGGCACTGGCAGGGAAGGGGTTAACATCAGAGGCGATCAAGGAGTTAAATGTGTTCCCAGGGAGATGTTTCTAACTGTGTGACTGGGGAAACACACAGATCCATCTTTCTGTTTATCAGGAAGACAGGATCTGTGTGATCTCCCCTGTCAGAACGGGATCTGCCTTATTTACACAGGCAGATCCACATTCTGTCTCTGCGGGGAATGATTGCGGGTGGCAGGCGGAAATTGAGTCCACCCTACCCACTGAATGGCTCCCCCGCTGGCCAGTGGGTGTGTGCGCATGCCTCCGGCAGCACGCACGCATCCACAACGGCTTGTTCCCATGCCGACGTACAATGATGGCGATTTGCAGGAACATTATTAAATCTAGAACTAGAGTCCTTACCACATGATACTCAACGTACAGCCATTCACGTACTCCTAGCTGCAAGACTTACCATTGCCAAGTACTGGAAATGCCCTAACCCTCCTACCCTATTAGAAACCATAGAGGTGGGGGCGTGGCCAGCTACCATGGAGAATGGCCACAGAGTGAGAGAGCTCTGTAGTCTGGGGAGCTAACGGAGCTTATATTTTCTCCCCTGAGCCTTGGATTTCCTCCTAGAGGTTCGGGCAAGTCAAGAGGACATGTCTAGGAAAATAAAAGAAGGTGGAAAGATCAGCAGAATGACAGCAAACCCTCAGGCTATTCTGCAGCTGCACAGTGCAATCCAGCCCAGAAACCACAAGCCACATAATGGGCAAAACTGTCATTCCCAATCTTCTTCCTCCTCTCTCTTCAAGCCCTATAAAAGCTAAACAGCAGCATGTACAGGAGGATGCAGCAGAGAAAGAGAGAGAGAGAGGATACAGAAACCTCCCTTAATGACACCAGGGAACTACAAGACTCCATTTTAGTATTCCCTACTCAGAACCAACCAGTGATAGACACAACTCTAAAAGACATGTTGGTATCACTATGCAGCACAATACATGCTGATATCTTATCACTTACAAACCGCTTCAAATCGGAAATTAAAGCTGTTGATAGCAGAGTTACCCATATAGAAAATAAAATGGGAGAATTTGCTGAGACAGTAAACAAAGTGATTGATGCCCACAATGAAAGGGAGGATGAACTACAACATATTAAAGCTAAATTGGCTGATCTCATAGAATCCACGGAATACCTGAAACAGTCAAATTACCGGACTTGCATGCTTATTTCCAGAACATCCTATAAGAAATGCTACCTGATGCATCCCTGACAGATCTGGCTATTGATAGGACCCACAGGCTACCTAAACCTAGACACTTGCCAGAACACCTACCAAGGGATACGATCGCCAGAGTACACTTCTATCAAACTAATGATAAATTTCTTCTACTCACAAGGAAACCCAAAAATGTGCCACCTTCTATGCAAGCCCTCTCCTTCTAACTGGATTTATCAGCCTATACTATGCAAAGAAGGAGGAACATGGCCACTATCACTAAACCTTTGGGAAATCACCAAATCACCTACAGATGGGCCTACCCAGCGAAGCTAATAATAAGGAAAGGCGGGAAATCCTTCTTTGCCAATACTGTGGAGGAAGGCATAACGTTTCTAAAAGAGTGGCACATTCTGGAAAGAGATGAGGATCCCCCATCAACATCATCCTCACCATGTCCTCAGTCATCCGAATGGCCAATTGCAGCTAATGACTGAAGGCTTCAGATTTATCTTTTCACTACTACTTTGTTAAAGCTCTGGTAGACCCAGGAAATTTACCCAGTTCCCTTTTCGCCCCTATGAGATCTTACAGGAAACATTCCAACAGATTCTGTTTGAATTGTCTTTTTTCTTTTCAACATTGCCTATACCAGAGGTTTTAAGTTTTTGTTCTGATCTCTGGTATAACTCAGGCCTAAGTTCTACATTGGATTTCAAGTTATATTGTTAGAGTCTCAGGCTCACTGTTAGCGCCATGAAACCCAGGCTCTCTCATTCAATCCAGAAGACCTAGAACTTTTGTAATTTCTGCTGTAAACAAACCACAGCATGGGATTCAAAATATCCTTTTTCAATGTCCGTGGACTAAACAGCCCACACAAAAGGAGCATGCTATGGAAAGAAGCACAACTTCTACAATGCGATTTGTTATGCTTTCTCCTTTCAAAAGCCCCTGAATTTTCACCATCAATGTTTCCCAACAATGCTCTACTCCAGGGATGTGCAATTAGCGGACCTCCAGCTGTTGCAGAACTACAAGTCCCATGAGGCATAGCAAGACTCTCACAGCCACAAGCATGACACTCGGAGGCAGAGGCATGATGTGACTTGTAGTTTTGCAACAGCTGGAGGTCCACTAATTGCATATCCCTGCTCTACTCAAATGCTCCCAAGAAGAAAAGAGGAGTTGCTATAATTGTTAAAGATACAGTATCATTCAAACAGATCCACACGGAAATTGATAAGTTGGGTAGATATATTATACTCGTCTGTAAAGTAAATAATACACTTTATAATATAGTGAATGTTTACCTACCAAATGTGAAGCAGATATCCTTTTTGAAAAAAATTTGGAAACTGGTATGTGAAGAGCATCAGGGCCATACCATACTATGTGGTGAATATGTGGTGACTTTAACGCTATCCCTAATAGCTCACTGGATGTCTCGGCTGAGGCATGTAAAAGACATGGAAGAGCCAACCTCTCACACTTCATATCATCAGAAAATGTATATGATGTGTAGCGCTGCCAACACTTGACTGAGAGGGATTATTTTTATTTCTCAAATGTGCACCACTCCTATTCAAGGATCAACCTGTTTCTGGTCGACAAATTTCTATTACAAAAGGTTACCATTTCTACATAACATTACGTGGTCGAACCATGCTCCAATTCCCATTGTGGTAGAGGGCTTATGCACAGAAACACGAGTAAATAGATGGAAAAACAACACCTTTCTATTTGACCATCCAGAACATCAAACTTAAAATTGCTAGTGACCTTCGAGAATTCTTTCAAATGAATGCCTCATTTGTCTTGCACTCCTTTACTGCATGGAATTGCCATAAGGCTTACATGAGAGGAATTCTCATGAAACTCAGCAATGCTACTAAAAGGCAGTGGAACCTGCAGCTTAACAGCTTACTATCCCAGATAGGAAATCTGGAAATGACAAATAAAAAAATCACCTGGTCTCAAAATTAGCTCGCAACTTGAGAAAGCTAGACATGAGCTACTACTAATTATTTCGCAGCACAACCAAAATGCAAGAAAGTGGAAGGCGCACTTCTACTACCAAGGCAATAAAGCAGGTAAGCTCTTAGCTAACCAGATAAAAGAAAAAACAATTAAACAAAAAATACACTTTATTTTATCATCCGATCACAGGAGCAAAACTGATTATTCCAAAAGAGATTGCTAACGCATTTAGGGATTATTATAACAACCTTTACAATTTACAAGAGGACACAGGTACCCCACAACCTTCCCCCAAAATGATTCAGGAATTCCTGGATTCCATTCCTGTACCTAAACTAGCGGAGGAACAATTACACTCTCTTAATGACCCAATCTCAATAGGTGAAATATATAAAATTATTATGTCTCTCCCTAAAAACAAATTCCCAGGCCCGGGTGGATTTTCCTCTGAATATTACAATGCATACCAGTCTATATTAAGCCCACAGCTATTGAAAATATTTGAAACTGCTGCTTCCAAAGCTTGTTTCCCCCCAGAAATGCTGATGGCCATAATGGTGATACTTCCCAAACCGGGTAAAACACCTGATTCACCACAAAATTTCTGGCCCATATCTTTAATAAATGTTGATTAGAAAATATATGCCAAAATTATTGCACATAGATAGGCCAAATTCCTACCCACTTTGGTAAAAAAAGACAGAGTGGGCTTTATTCCTGGTAGACAAGTGCCAGATACTACACGTAGAATTCTCAATCTTATCCATGTGGTTGAACTGTCTAAGGTCCCTTCTCTGCTTCTATTATTGGACGCAAAGAAGGCCTTTGATCAAGTTCATTGGGGTTATTTAAAATAAGTCTTATGTAAATTTGGTATAGAAGGTACAATTAATTTGGCTATATTAGCATTGTATACTAATTCTTCGACAATGGTATTCTCAGATGGCATGTTCTCTGACAGCTTTAATATCACCAATGGGACAAGGCAAGGCTTTCCCCGCTATCGCCCCTAATATTCACTCTCTTAATGGAACCATAGGCTGCAAAAATAAGATCCCATAAGGATATAATAGGTATTCCCATATCACACAATCACCACTCTATCTCCTTATTTGCAGATGATGTGATCCTTACTCTAGCAAAACCAGAGATATCCCTCCCAGCTGTGCATAAAATACTGAACAAATTCAACAAAATGTCATATTATAAAGTCAACACAACTAAGTCGAACATACTTGCTATAAATATAAGGGAAGATCTTAAGTAGAAATTATCATCACAATTCCCATACCCATGGTCCGGTAAACCCATACAATATCTGGGAATACATTTGACCCCAAAGTCCAAACTCTTCAGAACACGTTTCTTACCCCTCATATCTTCCACCCAGTCTGAACTAAATAGACTAAAATCCTTCTATCTGTCATGGTCAGGAAGGCAGCTTACAAAATGCTTATTCTACCGAAGAGCTTATTCTCTTCCAATTTTCATACCTACGTCATTTTTTAAAATGATGCAATCACAACTAGAAACCGAAATGCTCCCAGTCTTCCTTACAGAAACAGAAAAAAGCAGGTGGAATGGGGCTCCCCATATTGAGAGACTACTACACAGCTATTTTACTAGATCAGACTAAATTCTGGTTCCACTCTCATATGTTAAAACACTGGGCAACCATAACTTTGAGATTAGGGTGTCACCCAACTCCTTGACATCCACACTTCTAGCAATTTCCTTTTCAAATATGAACCTCAAATGCAATCACCTCATTCTCCAACTAGTAATGGAGAACGTGGAAGCAATTCTGTACCACCATGAGTAACTCAGCAGATCTAACAGAATTCCCTATTCCAGAATAGAATAGAAGTTATATTCTATTTCCATATGTATGAAGAAAAGATGTAATGTGTGAAGAACATCTTTTCTAGGCAAAGAAAAGATGTTGTGTGTGAATAAAAGATGTGCAAGCATTAGCGGCAATAAGAAAAGTGACAGACTAAAAAGAAGTGTGAAGATGAAGAACACTTCTTTTTAGTCTGTCGCTTTTCTTATTGCCGCTAAGGCTTGCACATCTGTTATTC
>BLSH010306821.1:38355-52428 GCA_018402905.1 Glandirana rugosa
CGGACCCGAACCCGGACTTTTTTTGAAAAGTCCGGGTCCGGGTCCGGGTCCCGGACACCCCAAAGTTCGGTACGGACCCGAACTTTACAGTCCGGGTTCACTCAACTCTACTCATAGCTCTTAACTGTTCCTGATTGCGAGGGACAGTCCATGATTTGGAACAATGTCCCTCTGTCCTTCTTTCCTGCTCATTTGTCTCTCACTTTGATCTGATCTATGTAGTTGTATATAAAATGCACTTTTTATCTATCAAAAAGTGTTTCCCAGTGCTAAACCATTCATCTTACTTCTAAATTGCTGCATTTGTAAATGTCAAATTCAATATAAAGAAATAGTAGTGGTAAATAAAGCACTTGTGTGTTTAACCAATCTTGTTTTTTGCATAATTCTCCTTTAAGGGGTTGTGGCAAGGGGTGTGTCCTATGCCTGCATACTTTTGCTGATAGGTGTCTTTCATTCCCATCTCAAAAAGTTGGGAGGTATGCAGATCCCTCTGTCCTCTATTCAATCACACATACCAGACCTCCTGACAAATGTTTGGGAACAAAAGGGAATTACTTTGATCAAAGACCTTCTTCATAATGGGTAAATGATTCCATTTAATATTTTAAGCCAGAAATATTCTATCTAATTATCGGAACAATATACCTATATGAGAATAGCCACATTCTTAAAGGCACACCCATTAGTACCCATTAAAATCCCACACGAGGCATGGTCCTTTTGAAATAATACGCCTAAGAATTCAAAAGGGATCTCCCTATTTTGAAATATGTTACCACAAAAAAAATCTTCACAAAATCTCTACCTCTCCAGAAAAGGGGAAGTCGATCTCTCCACATCCTTCACAGAGGAACAATGGAAAAAGGCAGTGTAACATAGTCATTGCTACGCGAGATCTACCATGCGTTGGGAAACGGCTCAAAAAATGCTCCTGAGATGGTATTACACTTCATTCATCACTGCAAAATTCTCTCATAATAGTTCAAATGAATGCTGGAGGAAATGCGGCAAGGTGGGCACCTTGCATCATATGCTATGGGAGTGCCCCAACCTCAGGAGTTTTTGGAGAGTGGTCTTCCATCTGATTTGCAAAATCACAGGCATAATACATTCAAGCAATGCAGAATTAGCCATCCTGAGTGTCCATGCAAATCAATACCCTCCAACCCTTAGGCCTACAGTGATACAAATTCTAATGGCAGCCAGACTAATGGTTACTAGAAAATGGAAGTCTGACTTAGTCCCAAATATAGGAGAAGTCCTTAACCAGTTAAAGACTGACTCGCATACATTTACTGCTGCCCAGTGGCAGCATAATGCGAATCACTGTTTATAAACGGCGATTTGCGTTGGGGCAGCTAGGAGGCGAGTGTGCACCGCTGGTGGCACACTCTCGTGCCTGCTGTGGGATCCCTCAGTGTGGCCATGGGTTGGGCAGACCCGATGTCTGTCGGTGTCCCGCAATCGCCTTCTGGAGCGGAAGAATGGGGAACCGCTGATGTAAACACTGTGGTTCCCCATTCTGTCAGTGGGCATGACAGAGATCTACTGATCCCTGTCATCGGGATCAGTTAGATCTGTCATGCCCCTGCCAGTCCAGCTCCCACACAGTTAGAACACGCCTCAAAAACACAGATAACTCCTTGATAGCCCCCTTGGTGTTAACCCCTTCCCTGCCAGTGACATTTATACAGTAATCAGTGACTATTTTTAGATCTGATTGCTGTATAAATGTCAATGGTCCCAAAAAAGTGTAAAAAATGTCTGATATGTCCGCCGCAATATCACAGTCTCGATAAAAATTGCAGATCGCCCACCATTACTAGTAAAAAAAAATAGTAAAGCGTCATATATTAATTCTTATGGTTTGTAAATGCGGCAACTTTTGCGCAAATCAATCAATATACGCCGATTGTGATTTTTTTTTTACCACAAATATGTAGAAGAATATATATCAGCCAAAAATGATGAATACATTTGTTTTTTTATAGATATTTTTTTGGGATATGTATTATAGCCACTTCAGCCCCGGAAGGATTTCACACTTTAGGACCAGAGCACTTTTTGAGATTTGGCACTGCGTCGTTTTAACTGACAATGCGCGGTCGTGCGACGTTGTACCCAAACAAAATTTGTGTCTTTTTTTTCCCCACAAATACAGCTTTCTTTTGGTGGTATTTGATCCCCTCTGCGTCATTTCTGATCTCCACTAAGCGACAATTTTGCAAAAAAACACAAATTTCTTACTTTTTGCTAAAATACAAATCCAAAAAAAAAATAAATAAAAAAACATTTTTTCCATCAATTGTGGCTGATTTATATTCTTCCTCATATTTTTGTTTATTGATTGGTTTGCGCAAAAGTTGCCGCATTTATGGATGATGAGAATTAATTTCTGGGGTTTTTATTTTTTTTATTTTTTACTAGTCATGGCAGCGATCTGCGATTTTTAGCAGTACTGCGATATTGGGACGGACATGTCGGACCATTTTGACACTTTTTTGGGACCATTGGCATTTATACAGCGATCAGTGCTATAAAATGCACTGATTACTGTGTAAATGCCATTGGCAGTGAAGGGGTTAACCTGCAGGGGACGCTATAAGGGTTAACTGTGTTCCCTGGCCATGTTCTAACTGTATGGGGGCTGCCCTGGCTAGGGGAAGGGGATGATCACGGCTTCCATATACAGGAAGCCTGTGATCACCGCCCTTCCCCCTCTAACAGAACGGAGATCCGTGTTTACCTACACGGACCTCCGATCTTTCAGTGCGGGGGAGCCATCATGGGTAGCCAGCAGAGATTGAGTTCACCCTACCCGCTCCCTGGCCCACCCCGAACACAGTGAGCGCGCGAGAGCGCCTCCGGCGGTGCACGCTCACAATGCTAGTTATCGCGGCCGCCGTCCTGTGACGGCGTTTTGCGATAACGAGCCACCTTGCCGCCATCACGCTGTGGCGGGCGGTTGGCAAGTGGGTAGCAAAAAGTAAAAAATATTGTTTTTTTCTTCAAAATTGTTGTTCTTTTTTTGTTTATAGCTGTGATCAGAAGTGATGTAGAGGTGATCAAATACCACCAAAAGAAAGCTCTATTTGTGGGAAAAAAGGACGTCAATTTTGTTTGGATACAATGTCGCACGACCACGCAATTGTCAGTTAAAGCGATGCAGTGCCGAATCGCAAAAAGTGCTCTGGTCAGGAAGGGGATAGAACCTTCCGGGGCTGAAGTGGTTTAAAAAGATGATGAAATCTATAAATATGAACAAATTATGGTGCCTATAGAGGGAAACATCCCACACTTCTGTAAACAGTGGGATCCCTGGATCCTTTTCAGGCAAAATATCTGAATAACAATGCCTTCCCAGGTATTGTACCTTCTTTCTGACAGTGATCCGGTGCTTTAATTATACACTATTACATCTTTTGTATTCAATCAGATTAATATGTACACTTTAACTTTTGTTTCATCCCCATGCTTTAAGAATATGTTCTATATAATAAGGTACTTCATATCATTTTACATGTTATATTCCACAGAGCTCTAGACATTTGGATTGATTGTTTAAAAAGCATATTTGCATATTTTATGCGTATACACTAATTTTGATTATTACTTTTTGCTATGTAGTACTGTGAATTGTATGCTGAAAAATTTTCAATAAAAAGAATTAAAAAAAAAAAAGAAACCATAGAGGTAACTCAGACCCATTACTCCTATGAAATATATAGGCTATTATTGCTCCTGTTTACCTCCTATTGCAATTGTGAATACTGGAATTTAACAGTTTGTTCTATCCAAGTTAACCCTATACTGGTTAATAAAGAATTTAAGATTGAGCATGTGATCTCGCCTCCATGACACAGTTTGTTCCCGATTGGGGTGTCTGAGAGGAATGAGATTACATCTATGCACTATGTCTAAACACTCAGTATTGTTCCAATGATTTATTGATACTTGTAACTGCTGTACTGTTACTTACATTTATTTACATGATTATTGTATTACAACTCATTGTACATCGGACAATGCTCACATTGATCCTTTCATGCTATGTGAAATACCTAATAAAAACATTGAAAAAAAAAAAACAGACAGGGCAGCTTGGGATTGAGCCCACACGAGTGCCCTCATGGAAAGGAGGAGCCAGGAGTGCCAGCGGGGGACCCCAGGAAAAGAGAATCTGGGCTGTTCTGTGCAAAACCAATGCACAGAGCATGTAAGTATGACACATGTATTATTTTAATTAAAAAATAAAGCTTTACAAACACTTTCATCGGTTCTTTGAAGTAAACAAATGACAAAGATTATTGTGTGTGTGTTCTTCTTGAAGGTTACCTGGGTGCCCCAAATTTTGAAAATGTTTTGTTAAATTAATTCAAAACAGCTGTATGCATAACATTGCAATATGTTATGTCAGTAGAACTGCAATCTAATAACCCAGAAGCTGCTACAACCAACATGTGTTGCTGATTTTTCCACAATAGAACTATTCCCAGCTCCCCCACATCCCCAAATGAGCAACATAGTAAGTAATAACAGCCTAAAGGTTATTCTTCCCCAGTGACTGGGAGATTTCACACACACATACATTTGATCTGCTGGCATCTAAAATGCAATGATTCTCAAAAAAATGTACAGGCCTGCAGCACATGATCATGTTCAAGTTTGCTCTTGTTTTTTCTTACACCATAAACAAATAAATAAATAAATAAAATATAGCCTACCCTTTATATTAAAAGCAACCTTGCAGAAAGGCAAAGAAAAAGAACAGTGTTTGCCCCCTTTTCACTCCTGGGTTGCTGTTGGTTATTGTTATGGAAAGCATCATAAATGACACTTTGCTATAATGTAAAGTAGTGAGTGTATGGATTGTATAACAGTGTAAATCTGATGCCCCCTCAAAATAACGCAACACACAGCCATTAATGTCCAAACCACTGGCAACAAAAGTGAGTACACCCCTAAGTGAAAATGTCCAAATTGGGCCCAAATGTCAATATTTTGTGTGGCCAATATTATTTTCCAGCACTGCCCTAACCCTTTTGGGCATGGAGTTCCCCAGAGCTTCACAGGTTGCCACTGGAGTCCTCTTCCACTCCTCTATGACAACATCATGGAGCTGGTTGGTGTTAGAGACCTTGCGCTCCTCCACCTTCCAATTGAGAATGCCCATAGGATGCTCAAAAGGGTTTAGGTCTGGAGATATGCTTGGCCAGTCTATCACCTTTACCTCAGCTTCTTTAGCAAGGCAGTGGTCATCTTGGAGGTGCGTTGAGGTCATTATCATGTTGGAATACTGCCCTGCGGCCCAGTCTCCAAAGGAAGGGTATCATACTCTGCTTCAGTATGTCACAATACGTGTTGGCATTCATGGTTCCCTCAATGAACTGTAGCTCCCCGGTGCCGGCAGCACTCATGCAGCCCCAGGCCATGATACTCCCACCATCATGCTTGACTGTAGGCAAGACACACTTGCACTTGTCTTTGTACTCCTCACCTGGTTGCCACCACACACGCTTGATACCACCTGAAACAAATACATTCATCTTGGTCTCATTAGACCACAGGACATGGTTCCAGTAACCCATGTCCTTAGTCTGCTTGTCTTCAGCAAACTGTTTGCAGGATTTCTTGTGCATCCTCTTTAGAAGAGGCTTCCTTCTGGGACGACAGCCATGCAGACAAATTTGATGCATTGTGCAGCATATGGTCTGAGCACTGGCAGGTTCACCAACCACCCCTTCAACCTCTGCAGCAATGTTGGCAGCACTCATAACGGCAACCTTTGGATATGACACTGAGCACGTGCACTCAACTTCTTTGGTCGACCATGGCATGGCCTGTTCTCAGTGGAACTTGTCCTGTTAAACCACTGTATGGCCTTGGCCACCATGCCACAGCTTAGTTTCAGAGTCTTGGCAATCTTTTTATAGCCTAGGCCACCTTTATCTAGAGCAACAATTCTATTTTTCAGATCCTCAGAGAGTTCTTTACCAAGAGGTGCCATGTTGAACTTCCAGTGACCAGTATAAGAGACTGAGAGAGATAACACCAAATTTAACACACCTGTTCCCCATTCACACCTGAGACCTTGTAACACTAATGAGTCACATGACATCGGGGAGGGAAATGGCTAATTGGACATAATTTGGATATTTTCACTTAGGGGCGTACTCACTTTTGTTGCCAGTGGTTAAGACTTTAATGACTCTGTGTTGAGTTATTTTGAGGGGACAGCAAATTTACACTGTTATACAAGCTGTACACTTACTACTTTACATTATAGCAAAGTGTAATTTCTTCAGTGTTGTCACATGAAAATATATAATAAAATATTTACAAAGATGCAAGGGGTGTACTCACTTTTGTGAGATACTGTATGTGTGAAAAAGAGAAAGTAGCAAGTTAACCAGGCAACCAACAGACATTTTTCAGTTTTATTTTCTTTTTTTTTTTTACCCCTGAGATAAAAAATAGCATTAGCAAGTCTTGTTTTCCTTATTAGAGAACTACATTGTATTATACTGATAACACGTTGATTTTGGTTGTTTTTAATCTGGTTATCTGGACATGGGCCATCGGTGAATTATACCTGCTGTGGGACAGTCCCAGAAATCTTGAATGACAGCATTGACTATATTACATTTACATTACTGCAGCACCAGGAATCTGTCAGTTAGTGGTAGAGAAACATTGTTGGTTGTCACGATTGACGACTTACATTGCTGGATGATGTGGTCATGTATGGATTTATGGTGATTGATGGTGGATTTACATCAGTGGACATTTACATTATTACATTTTTCTAAATGTTATTTTCTGAAATGTAATTAAAAGACTTGTCCTAAGATGTGTGCATATTCATTTTAATCTTTCTGACAATGAGTAATAATGACTGTTAATGCACTCCTGTAATCTTTCCCTGTGGAGGGAGGGGGGGACAATGCTGCTTTGGGTATCTTTACAGGATTGCATATTCAGTTTTGTTCGCTAGTTTTTCAGGTTAACTTGTTTACTTGCATTTTAGGTATCACATGTATGTCTTATAATATTTGTGATTTTCCAATATTATGCTATCTGCACTATACATTTTTATAGAACCCCGTTAATGCTCCTATTTAATCTAAATAGCAAAAATCACCTCTTTCAACTTACATAATATCAGTTACAGGCTCCCTTGGCTCAAATAACAATTTTACTTACAGGGTCAGCCAGTGGCAGCAGGGAAATAGATGTATACAGCAGTTATATTGACTGGCTACATCTATCAGACCAGTCAGTCAGGAACACAGATTCAACCCTGCATTTCAGTACCAGGACAAGAGAGTGCCCTAAACCAGTGCCATGTAAATTGAGAGGTTTGGCAGTTTAACCACTTCACCCCCGGAAGGATTTCCCACTGTAGGACCAGACCACTTTTTTTAATTTGGCACTGAGCTTCTTTAAATGGCAATTGTGCATTCATGCAATGCAGTACCCAAACGAAATTTGCATCCTTTTTTTCCCCCACAAATAGAGCTTTCTTTTGGTGGTATTTGTTCACCTCTGCACTGTTTATTTTCTGTGATATAAACGGAAAAAAAATTAAAATGCTGAAAAAAAATGATATTTTCTACTTTTTATTATTAGAAGAATACTATAAACGGAATCTTAGTCATACATTTTTGCCAAAATGCATTCACCCACATGTCCCGGGTAAAAAAAGTCAATTAGCATATATTTATTGGTTTGCGCAAAAGTTATAGCGTCTACAAACTAGGGTACATTTTCTGGAATTTACGCAGCTTTTATTTTATGACTGCTTATCTTATTTCCTGAGGTGCTATAATGGAAGGGCAGTGCAACCCCCCCCCCCCCCAAATGACCCCATTTTGGAAAGTAGACACCCAAAGGAATTAGCTGAGAAGCATGTTGAGCCCATTGAATATTTTATTCTTTTCGTCACAAGTGATTGAAAAATGACAAAAAAAAAATACACAAAGTTGTCACTGAAATGATATATTGCTCACACATGGCATGGGTATATGTGGAATTACACCCCAAAATACATTCTGATGCTTCTCCAGAGTACAGGGATACCCCATGTGTGAGACTTTTTGGGAGCCTATCCACGTACAGGACCCCGAAACCCAATCACTGCCTTCAGGATTTCTATGGGCAAAAATTTATGTCTCACCCCACACTACCTATCACAGTTGTGGAGGCCATGAAATGCCCAGATAGCAAAAAAACAAAACAAATGACCCCATTTTGGAAAGTAGACACCCCAAGCTATTTGCTGAGAGGCATGTTGAGTCCATGGAATATTTTTTTTTTGTCGCAAGTGATTGAAAAAATGACACAAAAAAAATTACACAAAGTTGTCACTGAAATTATATATTGCTCACACATGGCATGGGTATATGTTGAATTACACCCCAAAATACATTTTGCTGCTTCTCCTGAGTATGGGGATACCCCATGTGTGAGACTTTTTGGGAGCCTATCCCCATAACCAATCTCCGCCTCCAGGATTTATAAGGGCAAAAAGTTATTCCTTCACCCCACACTACCTATCTCAGTTGCAAAGGACATGAAATGCCCAGATAGCAAACCCCCCCAAATGACCCCATTTTGGAAAGTAGACACCCCAGGCTATTTGCTGACAGGCATGTTGAGTCCATGGAATATTTAATTTTTGCCACAAGTTTCAGGGAAATGACAATTTTTTTCTTTTTAACAAAGTCGTCACTAAATGATATGTTGCTCAAACATGCCATGGGTATATGTAAAATTACACCCCAAAATACATTCTGCTGCTTCTTCTGAATACAGAGATACCATATATGTGAGACATTTTGGCGGTCTAGTGTGTACGGGACCCCGAAACCAATCACCGCCTTCATGCTTTCTAGGGGCATAAAATGGTGATTTCACTCCTCACTCTCTATCACATTTTCGGAGGCTATGGAATTCCCAAATAGCACAACCCCCCCCCCCCCCAATGACCTGATTTTGGAAAGTAGACACTGCAAGCTATGTGCTGAGAGTATTTTGCAGGTCTTGCTTTTTGTTACAAAGTTTTGAAATTTGAAAAAAGAAAAAAAATGCATTTTCCCTTTATTTCTTCATTTTCCAAAACAAATGAGAGCTGCAAAACATACACCATGCCTCTTAACAAATACCTTGGGGTGTCTATTTTCCAAAATGGGGTCATTTGGGGGGCTTTTGTGTTATCTTGACATATCAGTGCCTCCAAAACCGTGATAGGTAGTGTGGAGTAAAATCACCATTTTATGCCCTTAGAAAACTTGAAGGCAGTGATTGGTTTGTGGGGTTCTGTATGCAGCTAGGCTCCCAAAAAGTCTCACACATGGGATATCCCCATACTTAAGAGAAGCAGCCTAATGTATTTTAGCTTGTAATTTCACATATACCCATGGCATGTGTGAGCAATATATGATTTAGTGACAACTTTGTGAAAAAATAAAATAAAAGTAATTTCCCCGAAACTTGTGGCAAAATATAAAATATTCAGTGGACTCAACATGCCTCTCAGCAAATAGCTTGGGGTGTCTACTTTCCAAAATGTGGTCATTTGGGGGCGGGGGTTGCTATCTAGGCATTTCATGGCCTCCGCAACTGTGATAGGTAGTGTGGGGTGAATGCATAAATGTTCGCCTTTAGAAATGCTGAAGGGGTGATTGGTTTTTGGGGTCCCGTACGCGGATAGACTCACAAAAAGTCTCACACATGGGGTATCCTTGTACTCAGGAGAAGCAGCAGAATATATTTTGGGGTGTAATTTCACATATACCCATGGCAGGTGTGAGCAATATATAATTTCAGTGACAACTTTGTGTAATTTTTCTTTTTTGTCATTTTTCAATTACTTGCGACAAAAAATAAAATATTTCAGGGAATCAACATGCCTCTCAGCCAATAGCTTGGGGTGTCGGCCGAAGTAGCTGAAGGGTGAGCAGTGCCTTGGGTACTGGCACGGGTTGATAGAACTTGGACCCGTTCTTCCAGTCAGGTGTAACCTTCTTGCAAATTTTTGACAGCTTGCGTCAGGCCCACCAGGCGTTGACAAAGTTCATCCATGGAAGAGGTTCCTCGCTCTGGCTCAGACATCGCTGTCTGATACTTTCACATTACACATACCAGGTTGATGAGCCAGATAATGCAAAGGAAAGCCTCTCTTATGTATCTGACTTACCGCCCCTGGTAGAGCAGACATTGCTGTTAGAAGAGCTGCTCCGGAGTTACTGATGACTCATTGATGTGAACCAGCAGGATGAAAATCCAAGCAGCAGGCAAGCAGGAGCTGGATCAGCTGATATCTGCATGCCCCACACAGGAATGTAGAGATTGGCTGACAGCAGACAGGCTTTAAAGGATATGGAGCACAGGCAGGTACAGGCAAGCTGGGTCATTCTCAGGCAGGATATACTGGAACAGACACAGAAGCCAAGGCAGGGTCAATGTGCAGGCCAGGTTGGTAACAGGCAGACAGCATAGTAACCAGAGGAGCAGGCAGGATCAAAGTCAAGACAAGCCGGGGTCGAGTGCAGGCGGAGGCAGGAAGAGTCAGAGAAAAGCTGGGTCAAACACAGGAACAGATCACAGATACAAAGCATAGGTAGCAGGGTTCATGGGGAAGGTGCAGATCAGACAGCACTGGTCTTGTTTACAAGCCTGGTTTAAATAGCCTGTTTGGCACTGGGAATCACATGCTCGCTCCCAATTTGGTACTTGTAGTCGTGCACTAGCTTGAATAGAAGTTCTTCTGAAGTGCACTTCCTGACATTTTGTGCCATTATTGCACACCACCATTCCTGGCTCCAGCTAGCATGGCATGAACCACCTCTGGGCCTGCCCCTTCAGAGCTGCAAGAATATCTGCTGCAGTGAGATTCCTGTCCCCTAGGCACTCCAGCTGAAGCACTGAATGGCACCTTTTAAGCCTGACTCATTGAATAGCCCCTTGAATGCTTAGGGGGTACTTGTAATTCATGGGACAATTCAGAAGAGGAAGGCATGGAGGAGGAGGAGGAGGTAGAGCTGACAAATCTTGCATCATCACCACTAGCTGTAAGGAGACATGGGGGCACAGCAATCTGCAGCACTGAGCCCTGTCCTGCATCCTTCCTAGTTGCAAGCAGAGTTACCCAGTGTGCCGTCAACAAAATACAGTATAGAGTCCTTGACCATGCTTGCTGGACCAAGTGTCAGCAGTAATGTGGACTTTGCGGCTGACTGCCTTGCCCAACAAAGCCACAACATTGACTTCCACGTCATGTTACAGAGCTGGAATGGCCTTACGTGAAAAGTAATAGTGGCCGGAAACCTACCATTCTGGTATGGCACATTCTGCAAAGTCCCAGAAGGGGGCAGAATCCACCAGACAGAAAGGCAGAAGTTGTAGAGCCAGCAGCTTAGACAAGCTTGCATTTAGATGCATGTGGGTGGCAGTGGCTGTATTATTTTTGCTGCAGCAGATGGGGCAGAAAAATGTACTGGCTATAGTCTACAGGTGGGGATGTGTTGTTGGCAGATATGCTGCAAGGACCTGGGACACCCTGTGCTATACCATCATCCCTGTCAGTGAAGGCTGCAGAGAGGTCATGAGGTATAGTGGGGGCAGAATGAAATGAGTAAGGAGGAGGAACAGATTTGTGCCCCCTTTGTATGGCTTTCAGTTTCTCTTGCCAAAGGGCTGAGTGGTGGGAGGTTAAATGCCTTGTCAAGCATGTGGTACCCAAATGGCTGGTGATTTTGCCATGCTTGATATGCTTGAGACAAAGTTTGCAAATTGTAACAGTGCAATCGGCTGCACATGTGCTAAAAAAGGCTCAGACGGGGGCGTGGCCTGACGCGAGCGGCGAGAAGACGTGCTTCACTGGAGCTCCGAACAAGGATCAAAGAATCCATCGGAATCTGAACACCACAGCGCTTGGGAAGAGGTAAAAACACCTCCACACACTAACCCAGAACTTAGGCTGCGAAACAAACCAATTTTGGGCCCGATATTTTAATCCGTAGCGGCCTAGGCTACGACTCAATCCCCGGCCTAAATTTTCAGACAGCCGTAACGGCCTATTAAACTCGCCGCACCGCGCCTTCTATATTGGGCAGAATAACAACCTGGACCTTCACGGCAGCCACCTCAGGCCCCCCCTACACACCCATCTGAGGTGCTTTAGAGCAAATTTGGAGCAAACTCGGACGGCATAGCCCCGAAGCTCCGGTGAGGCCTAAACCCAGGACTGTGATATAAGGCTCGGTTATTTCAGCCTCTAAACTCCGCTATTCACATCCTAAATACTAGCCTTCTCTATTGACTGTAAAGATACACAACTTCAATAAGTTTATTATCATTTAAACAGAATGCATCTTTAATTATCCCAGAGCTGCAGACTGGGGGCAAGTGGGCATAACAGGTCCCCCCAACAATTGGAACTTTATCATACAATATGGACAGACACCCTAACTCTGGTACACCAGGTCGTTCTCTTCGCTCCTCAACTGCTTATAAGAGCAAACAAATTCCATCTTACTTTCAGAAATAGTCCTATAAAAACAAAGGAGGGGCTTCCGGTTCCTGCGCCAGATGGAATAGCCGCTCCCTACCTCGGCTCCCGCAGCAACCCAGAAAACCTGCATATGAATTCCTGCCAAAGCGACCGGAGACACTCCCAACACTCGCCCCGATCACTCCAGCGCAGATGGAACGCTTTTTAGACAGGAACGGCACCAAAGCTGGGTCCTCACATCGTTCGGTGGATTCTGGCGAGCAGGCTGCACAGCCTGTCATGGCGCACGCCTCGGAGATGGAGGTAAGCGCCGAGACACTGCACACCTCAGGCCCAGAGGAACACCCAGATGCTGAAAGAATAGCCCACGTAGTAGCCGCACTGTTAGCCCACACTATAGCTTCCTCTGTGGAGAAAGCAGTACAAGCCGGCATGGCAGCACTACACAAAGCAATAGCGGGCAAACAGGCTTACAGAGGCTGAGGAGAGGATATCTCACCTGGAGGATGAACTCAATTACACTCAAAAATCGGACCAGGGCCAAGATAAACAACTCAAAGCCATTGTAGACAAACTGCAGGATCTAGAAAATAGATCCTGCAGGAGTAACTTGCACTTCATAGGGGTCCCAGAAACTCTCCAGGCCCAGGCCCTAACTACCCTCTGTGGAGTCAAAATCCCGGAGGCCCTGGGACTTCCAGGGCCTTGTCAAGTGGAACGTGCGCATCGCCTGGGGCATGCAACGAACGATCGTTGTTCTCCACGTCCGATCATTGCAAAATACCTGAACTATGCAGAAAAACATGCCATCCTCCAGAAGATTAGGCAGCAAAGATACCTTAATATTGATGGGGTCCGCATTTTGATCTTTGCAGATTACTCTGCTGAAGTTGCAAAACAACACAAGGCATTTCAACCCGCATGCACTGCGCTGTTTCAACAGCAAGTAAAATTCACCCTTGCCTTTCCAGCAGTCCTCCGAATACAAGCGCCCAATGGTGATCAACTGACATTTCATAATCCCTCTGAAGCCAAACATTTTCTACGTTCCCTTAAACTGGGCTCCTATGCTGCAGCACTAGTGAGGATCCCCCAGGTTCCCCACTCTCTAACCCATAGAAGTCCTAGGAAAGACTTGCTAAAACGTTTTAAACATGCAAGAAATACCAACGATGCTACCCCTATGGGATGATTCCCCTCTCTGGGGACTTGACAAATTTAGCGCCCAAAGGAAGGCACAAGGACATCCAATCTATCCCCCCTACTGGGTAATCTTATTCATTGTTGGTCTCGCATAACTTGGGTTTTACTTTATGGCCAACATTGCTGTTTTGTTTAAAAGCTACTTTTTTTTTGTGTTTATAAGGGCAATTATAATACCTTGTATGCATTATATTTTGCCTGCGCTAATAAGCGCACTTTTCAGCTCTTTTGCATAATGCATTTGAGTGCACTTGTGTTGAAGCAGACACAGACGCAGATTGCTTTTCTCACATGGCAGCTCGCAGGGATTGTCCTGCTGAGCTCTGCTTTCAGCCTTTATTTATACTGCTCAA
>BLSH010306821.1:63430-84841 GCA_018402905.1 Glandirana rugosa
GAATGGTCTAGAAGACTTCATCAATTTCTCTACAACAACAGTAGAAGGAGATAGAGAGAATATAAAAAGAAACTGTCACGGTATAAGAAAAATATAAGAGAGATAGAGGAAGATGACAACAACATCTCTTTAACTACTTCAGAAGATCTGGTAAGACACAACACACACCAAAACACGCCGCTAACATACGCTGACATGACTGAAATTGCAGCAGATATCAAGAATTCCTTTTCTACAGCTACAACGGACCTAAAAGCAGATATACTAATGCTCACGGAACAAATGTCTTCCAATGAACGAGCAGATAAACACAGAGACAAGGCTATAGCTAGATTAGACAATATGATCAACACTCAATTGCAACACCTGATTATGATGAATAGACATTTGGAGGACTTGGATAATCGGGGAAGAAGGAACAATATAAGAGTCAGGGGGATTCCTGAATCCATCTCATCTGAACAGATTAAACCTGCATTATGCTCTATATTCAACAATTTGATTGATAGGCCGGCAGAGTCACCAATAGAATTTGATCTGGCTCATAGAGCCCTTAAACCAAGATCACCGGTTGAAGCACCCCCAAGAGATATTATATGCTGTCTAACAAGCTTTACCCTAAAGGAAGAAATCCTTCATAGAGCGAGACAAAACGATGCCATCATGTTCCATGAAAAATACATTTTCCTCTACCAAGACTTATCTCCAATCACATTAAAAAATTGAAGAGCGCTTAAACCTTTACTTGAAGTGTTGAAAGAAAAAGCATTACCTATAGATGGAAATTCCCCTTTGCTCTACAGGTAACAATTCATGACAAGCAACTTTTTCTATGCACTCCTGATGATCTGCCTGCATTTTGTGAGAATTTACACTTGGATCCCGTTGATCTTCCAGATTGGTATGCTGAATTCCTTTTTCCTCCTTCAGCCAACCAAGATCCTCCCTCTCTGGGCCCCTCTCCATACAGCACACCTCTTGCAAAGGGCAAACACAGCAGGAAATCAAACCATGATGGGAGATACTCACCTGCGGCTAAAGCACCCAGAACCAAAGAGCAACGTTAACAATTCTCCACAGTTGTACGTTCTCAGTCTAACCAAAACATTTCCCCAAATATCATCTGGAAGGAGTCCCATATGTTCACTTAACCTTGTTTGTGCCACAGTTCCCTAACAACATGGGGCTTTATTTCTCACTTTGACTATAGATTTGTACTCAAACTATATAGGTCTATCAACCATAAGAAGGAGGATTAATGACCCTTCTGGTCTGAAGATAGAATGCAGAAATACAAACACTATGCATACTAACTGTTTGCTTTTTCCTAAACAGATTACATTTACTACTTTCTCTCCAAGCTTATATCATAATTCTCAACAGACATTCAGTCTTTAAACCTTGATACCAAAGAATCTTTTGGGTTTCAAAACTACCCTTTATCTGGATCACACTGAAATGGTCACGGTAAGGTATTACCTTCACTATTACTACATGTCTGATGCACACCAAACGACCCTTATTATTAATACGATACCAAGTAGTACAAGAGATGGACAGACCCTGAACACTATTATGCTTGATTATGTGAACATCTGCATCTCTAAACTTAACTGGCTATGTGACCATAGACTGCTAACCCACACTAAGGTTGGTATCAAGAACTGATTTTACAGTCACTCAACCGGCTCCCTGATCTGAATGACTCTAATTGGAACTTTTTTTAACTACAGTTTATTAATAGCCTTTAATAAGGTGCTGACATAACCTTTTTCTCCATTCTATTTGGTTAACATGTTAATTTGAGCCTGTTCTCTTTTTATGGTATTAGGTTTATACATGTGCTTTAGATTTTACCACAAACTCAGAGTTTTCTCACTCTAATATTTGTTATGTTGTTTTATATAAGAACTGCACCAGTTATGTTGTACCCACGCTTCATGGAAGGTTGTGTACAGATAGGTCAATGGAGACTCTTCCCACAATATTATTATTATAGGGGAATCAACAGTGTTACTACCTCTTAACCTGTTTATAACCCTACTCCTCCCAAGGCTAACACCGCAACCAGGTTGATCTTAACCTTACCCAGACTCTATAGACCCATAAGCCAATTACTGCATTCAGACACCGCACCAGGGACTAAAGTTTTGACATATTTATAGCCATACTATACCTAAAGTTGGGAACTGGGTGAATGGAATACTTAACTGTTCTTATGCTCAATTTACAGCCCAGCCCAGGAGTGGATCCTTGATCTGTCTTACATTTAATCTTATTGCTCTCCCTAGTTATTCAAGAGTATGACACCTGGTTTCTGGTGATGGGCTGCAAGAACAAATCCTCTCACAATGAAATGGGTGGGAGATTTGGAGATAAACTCTAATCACTGATAAGGAGTAACATTCAAAAGAGATTTCAGTATTTCCAAGTTTACCTTACTTGTTATATATCAACGAGCCTAAACTCACTTAACCTTTTCTTCATTCAAGAAAAAGGGACCTTAACTTAACATAATTTATTGTTTAAATAAATTTGTATTGCCCACAAACCCCGGTTTGCGTAAGCGATTACTTAACATACCTAAATACAGTTCTTGCAGTCTAATTTCTCGAGACTCACGACACCCACCTACCCCCCAAAGAAAGATAAAAAATATAACTAATCAACTTGAATACACATACGTAAACAGACATAGTAGACAGACATACAAGTACATCTGAAGAACTACTACCTCCGAGCTTTGGGAAAAGCTCAATTGTTTTTATCTAGGTGTAGTTCATACCTTTGGTAACTATAGGTGCTGACCACCTCTCTCACTCTTTCTATTTTCCCATCTTTACTACATTCTTTCCTTAACAGATCAGTAACAAGAGAAGTTGAGAAAATTATCTACTCAATGTTTGCAAACTCGCCAGACATCATTTCACACAACCTAAATGGTTTAAATATTCCAGAAAAAAGATCTAAACTATTCAGAGAACTTAGACAGACTAACCCTAAAATAGTGTACATCCAAGAAACCCACTTTAAAGGCCTAGACATTCCCAAACTAACAAATAAACAATTCACCAAAGCTTACAATGCCACAAACCCCCATGCTAAAACAAAAGGTGTGTCTATGCTACTAAATAAAAAATCCCCATTTACCATCACACAACAGCTAGCAGACCCAGAAGGACGTTTCCTGTTTCTTAAGGGCACTTGGGCAGGTAATCCAGTTAACCTAGCCAATGTCTATTTTCCAAATAACTCACATATAAACTTCTGTAACAAAATTGTCAATGAACTAAAATGGTTTGCAAAGGGCTGCATCATTTTAGGAGGTGACTTTAACCTGTCCATGGACCCAAAACAGGACACATCAAATAGTCGTACACTGGTCTCATATAAAATCCTGAAAAGAATTTCACCTTTTATTCTTTCCCACATAAACGCTATTCTAGAATTGATATGATTTTCATTTCACAAAAAGATCTAAAATACATTGCAAAGGCCCAGATAGGGATAATTTCACTCTCCGATCATGCTCCCACCTCATTGACACTTAAAAATAGACCCAAACACAAGCCAATCTTTGATTGGAGATTGAATGCTTCCCTATTAATGGACAAAGAGATTCAAACTGACATTCAAAACAAACTCCTCGACTACTTTAGTCGCAATAAAAGCGAGGACACGAACCCCTTAAATAACTGGGAAGCACACAAGTGCGTTATTAGAGGGGAATTAATGAAGTGGGGAGCGAAAAAGAAAAATGGAAAGGAATTTTAAATGAATGCCCTGATAAAAAAGACTTCAAAACTAGAAGCCCAACACAAACACCCCCTTTCTGAGAAAATGGAAACAGAACTACTCACATGCAGAAAAGAATTACAAATTATACTAGACCTGAAAATCCAAAAAGCATTATTTTTTTGTAAACATATCTTTTATGAGCAGGGTGACAAAACTGGAAAACTACTAGCCAGAGCTCCTAGGGATATGGATATGAACAGACAAATTCATTCAATTTGTGATTCTGAAGGTAAGCTGATCCACACACCAGAAAAAATTGCAAAGATCTTTCATAACTATTATAGCAAACTTTACAATCTTCAATCCCACAGAAAACCCTCACACTTAGCCTCTAACAGAGAAGAAACCATTAATGAATTTGATGAAATAGCAAAATCCCTACCCTGCCTAGAGAAGACTCAGAACTACTAGAAAAACACATTACACCAGAAGAAGTTCAGGTAGCAATTAATGAATTAAAACCTGGCAAAAGCCCAGGACCTGATGGTCTAACTTCACAATACTATAAAACATACACCCAACTACTGGTAACACAACTAGCCTCTACATTTAACTCTTTAACATCTACTAAAATTAACTCGAGTTCCTTCTTGATGGCTCACATCACGGTCATTCCCAAACCTGGAAAGGACCATCAAGATTGCACAAACTATACAGTGGGGATTGAAAGTTTGGGCACCCCAGGTAAAAATTTGTATTAATGTGCATAAAGAAGCCAAGGAAAGATGGAAAATCTCCAAAAGGCATCAAATTACAGATTAAACATTCTTATAATATGTCAACAAAAGTTAGATTTTATTTCCATCATTGACACTTTCAAAATGACAGAAAACAAAAAAATGGCGTCTTCAAAAGTTTGGGCACCCTGCAGAATTTATAGCATGCACTGCCCCCTTTGCAAGGCTGAGACCTGCCAGTGTCATGGATTGTTCTCAATCATCGTCTGGGAAGACCAGGTGATGTCAATCTCAAAGGTTTTAAATGCCCAGACTCATCTGACCTTGCCCCAACAATCAGCACCATGGGATCTTCTAAGCAGTTGTCTAGAAACCTGAAACTGAAAATAGTTGACGCTCACAAAGCTGGAGAAGGCTATAAGAAGATAGCAAAGCATTTTCAGATGTCAATATCCTCTGTTTGGAATGTAATTAAGAAATGTCAGTCATCAGGAACAGTGGAAGTTAAAGCAAGATCTGGAAGACCAAGAAAAATATCAGACAGAACAGCTCGCAGGATTGTGAGAAAAACAATTCAAACCCCATGTTTGACTGCACAATCCCTCCAGAAAGATCTGGCAGACACTGGAGTTGTGGTACACTATTCAACTATAAAGAGATACTTGTACAAATATGGTCTTCATGGAAGAGTCATCAGAAGAAAACCTCTTCTACGTCCTCATCACAAATCAGCGTTTGAACTTTGCAAATGAACATATAGACAAGCCTGATGCATTTTGGAAACAAGTTCTGTGGACCGATGAGGTTAAAATTGAACTTTTTGGCCGGAATGAGCAAAGGTACGTTTGGAGAAGAAGGGGCACAGAACTTAATGAAAAGAACCTCTGTCCAACTGTTAAGCATGGGGGTGGATCAATCATGCTTTGGGGTTGTATTGCAGCCAGTGGCACAGGGAACATCTCACGAGTAGAAGGAAAAATGGATTCAATAAAATTTCAGCAAATTTTGGATGGTAACTTGATGCCATCTGTGAAAAAGCTAAAGTTAAAGAGAGGATGGCTTCTACAAATGGATAATGATCCTAAACACACCTCAAAATCCATGGGGGATTACATCAAGAGGCGTAAACTGAAGGTTTTGCCATGGCCTTCACAATCTCCTGACCACAACATAATTGAAAATCTATGGATAGACCTTAAAAGAGCAGTGCGTGACAGACAGCCCAGAAATCTCAAAGAACTGGAAGACTTTTGTAAAGAAGAATGGGCAAAGATACCTCAAACAAGAATTGAAAGACTCTTGGCTGGCTACAAAAAGCATTTACAAGCTGTGATACTTGCCAAAGGGGGCAGTACAAGATATTAACTCTTCAGGGTGCCCAAACTTTTGCAGATGCCTTTTTTTGTTTTCTGTTATTTTGAAAGTGTAAATGATGGAAATAAAATCTAACTTTTGTTGACATATTATAAGAATGTCTAATCTGTAATTTGATGCCTTTTTGGAGATTTTTCCATCATTCCTTGGCTTCTTTGTGCACATTAATGCAAATTTTTACCTGGGGTGCCCAAACTTTCGATCCCCACTGTAGACCTATCTCTTTACTAAACATCGACTTAAAACCCTTGACAAAAATTTTGGCTAACAGACTAAAACCTTCACTCAGCTCAATAATTGGTCCTGATCAGGTCGGATTCATGCCAAGGAGAGAAGCCAGAGATAATATCATTAAAGCTTTAAATTTGATCCATTACACTGCACACTCTAACACAGAGAGCCTTCTCCTATCCACACATGCAGAGAAGGCCTTCGACCGGGTGTCATGGCCATATATGTTCGCTACGTGCTCCTATGTGGGATTAGGTGAGAACATGTTAAAATGGATCAAAGCAACATATTCAAACCCCAAAGCGAAGATCAAGATTAATAACATATATTCAGAACCTCTCAACATTAACAACGGAACTAAGCAAGGCTGTCCCCTATCACCACTACTATTTATACTATCGTTAGAACCTTTGATTAGAACTATAAAATTAGAAAATGCAATTAACGGCATCCAAATTAAAAACAAAGAATTTAAAGTAGCTGCCTATGCAGACAACCTCCTTTTTTTCCTGACACAACCCCACATCTCCATCCCAAACCTGAATAAGAAACTGAAGACATACAATTGAATATCATATTTCAAAATAAACTTCAATAAATCAGAAGCCCTTAAAATCTCATTGAAACCAGACCAACTAAAACTGGCAAAAGCTAACTGTCCTTACAAATGGTATTCTAAATCCCTACAATATCTAGGAGTCAGGCTGACACCAAATATTAATTCCATATATAAGACAAATTTCCTTCCTTTGCTTAAAAATATAGAATCAGATCTGAAGAAATGGTCCATCAAACATTTCTCATGGTTTGGCAGAGCCTCCATTTTAAAAATGACCATCTTACCAAGACTTCTATACTACTTCAGCTCACTTCCAATTAAAATCCCCACCTCTTTCTTTAATACCCTCAACAAACTTACCAGGAAATTCATATGGGCACAACGAAAAGCCAGACTCAGTCTTAAAGCCCTAACACTTCCCAAAAACAAGGGTGGTATAGGCTTACCTGACCTCCAGAAATACTACGATGCCACACACATTACTAGAATCATTGATTAGCATTGCCACGCAAATGACAAAGAATGGACAAAGAATGGATTGAAGTAGAATCATATAGCAACAAGAACTTACAATATCTTCCTTGGTCCATCCCTATACCGAAACTCTGGCACAAAGAGTCTCATCCATTGACCGACACCACTCTAGAAATCTTTTATAAATTGGCAAAAAAACTGGACCTGACTTTGTGCCCAGGTCCTCTTACCCCAGTACCAAATTACTCATCCCTACCACACAAACCAAACACACCGGAAAAAATCCCGCTCTTAGCCCATCACTGTCTACAGGGAAACAAACTCAAACTATTCCAGACTCTTAAAGAGAACTTAACTGGACCACTTTCTGGCTATTGGGCTTACACACAAATCCACAATCTTTTACAAAGCAGCAAAAAAAAGATTACTTCGCTAGATCCCTAACGCCTTTCGAAGAGATTTGCATCCAAAAAAATCCAATACGCAGAGCAATCTCCCTATCCTACTCCTGGTTAGCAAACGCAGATTACAAAACCCCTGAAAAAAATCAAAAAGAAATGGGAGTTGGAACTAGATCTACCTCTATCTGAAACACAATGGGAGAGAGCCTGTATTTTCGCTCACAAATGTTCCCTAAGTGCAAAAATGCAAGAGATTTCATATAAGCTATTATCCCAATGGTACAGTACATCACGCCAAAGATGGCCAGGAAGTGGTCCCCAGCCAACTCCAATTGATGCTGGAGATGCGGCAATGAGGTAGGCTCCCTCCTACACATTTGGTGGTCATGTCCATTGATTCTAAGATTTTGGCAATCTATTATCCACTGGATAAAACACATTACTGAGACCACAATAATTTTGGATGCGAAAGCATGCTTGCTCCATATAAACAATTTCTCCATTCACAAATATAAAAACTCCCTCACGAGACAGCTGCTTAACGCAGCTAAAAATCTCATACCCCTCAATTGGAAATCAACGAACATACCAACAATAGGCAAATTGGTGGACAAGGTGAACATGATCTATAAAATGGAAAAGATTAGTGCAATGAAAAAAGAAACTATAAACAAATTTCATAAAATTTGGAATAATTGGTTTCAGTTCACCAACTCGGTTTCATTTTCAGAACTCACTAAGTAACAGAATTCTAAATAAAATTGTAATCTGAACTTTGGGCATATTTCCCTGATATTATATTTCTGAATAGTACACATTGTTGAAGCTAACACTACCATAATAATTACTCAATATGTCTATTACCCAGCTCACTATCCCTGATCATTTCTCTCTTCTCTTTCACTTATCTTTTTTTCACTTTCTTTTTCCTCTCTTAGTTTTCAATATATTATCTTTATTATAATCAAACGTTATTGCCAAATTTCTCCCTTATGTATTATTCTTTATATTGATTGAAGCTGGAAATATTTGATACCAGTTATAACTGTACGGTTCTTGTCGACTTCCTATATCATATTGTATATCAGGATAATGTATACATGTACTGTAATATTCTGACTGTTTCTTCCTATTATTTTCACTACTCACGACAAGGCACAAAACCTTTTCTTACAATTTAATAATTACATTGTAAACTGCAACAGTTCCCTGTACCTTTTTCTGTTTCTTGCAATTAAAATAAACTTTTGATTGTGAAAAAAAAAAGGCTCAGACAGCTGAGCTATGGGAAGAGGGCCAGGAAATAACAGCTCCACAATGTGATGGAATAGGGTGGCTGCTCTCTAATCTTCCATGATAGCTGCCTCATTAGAGTTGTGCCTCACTCTCATTTTCCTCCTCTGCTCTATCTGGCACCCAAGTCATTTCAGTGACCTCATCATCATCATCTCCTTCATCCTCATTACCACTGGAGACAATTTGGTAATATGCTGCAGCTGGGGGACCTTGACTGTCAATGTGTGTACCAGTGTTCTCCCCTCTCTGTAGGCTCATGTTCCTGCCTTCCTCAACCTCAGAACCAACATCTGAATCAAATAATGGCTGTGCATCGTCAAGGAGCAAGCAACTGATGCTGTGATAAAATAACTCAGCTGACTCTTCCATGAAAGATGCTGGGGCTATGGCAGGAATAGCTGTGGACAAGGAGGCAGGTTTAGCCACTCTGGCAGCTGCAGTGGACTGCACACTAGTCTCTGCTTGGGTGTCAGAGGATGAGGGGGATGAGGATGGTTTAGTAAGCCAGTCCACCACTTTCTCTGCATGCTGTGGCTGGATAGCATGGGCAACATCACTAAACAGAGGAAATAATGCCCTGCCTGAGGACTGACCATATTCACCTTTGCCTGTGGACACATACTCTGCTGGCCCCCTCACAGTGCCATGGGAATGTCTGCCTCTCCTTGTTGTTCTCCTAGACAAGATGTGGAAATGTGTACATGGATGCACTTTAATCAATGGAAAGGGGCGTTTGGTGAACTTTAACTTGAGTACTCACTACAAAGACACACTCTGCTGATACACTATAATATACTGCCTCAAACGTGCACTAACGCACTGAAATATACAGCGTTAAACTTGCAGTGACACACTGAAATATACGGTGTTAAACTTGCAGTAACGCACTGAACTATACTGCGCTAAATGGAATGTAACGCACTGCAATATATTTCAGGAATAGTCCCTCCAGCTGGTGGCGCTGTAGCTCAGGGGTCCATGGGCTGCAGTTCCGGTGTCCACCAGTGGGTGTCCTGTAGCAGTCAGAGGCTGAGCAGTTCCAGTATCCACCAGCAGGCTTTGGGAATCAGCCACACCCGGGTTCAGCTGGGAAGTGGCTATTTGAGGGTACTTCCTTCTTCCCTCAGCGTGTCACTATTCAGTTCACCTTTCTGCTGCTAGAGATCCTGCTTTGCCTGTTTCTCTCTGCCTTGCTTCTTGTCCCATGCCTTGTATCCACTTTGATTTCCTGTATACCCTGTACCCTTGTCCAGAGCTAGCTTTAGTCTGCAGTGTAGGTGTTAGTGTGTTTGTCAGGTTTTGGTTTTTGTTTACTGGGGGTTATGTTCACTGTTTGCTGTGTTTGTTTATTACTGTGCACTGTAAATAAATCTCACCTTTTTAAGTTATGTACTTGTTTGGTCTCAGTTTCCTGGTAGTTACGTGTCTGGTCTGCCAAGCTGCTGAATCCTGACATAATAGTGACGCCCATTAACGACCAGATCAGCTACACGTGGGAACTGAGAGCCAGTTGCTTTGAGTTTTTTGCTTTTGCTTTGTCAGAATGCTTAGAGCAAATGTGATTTGTTGTGTGCAGCTTGCAGCAGAAGATCAGGATTTTTGTCATTCACTTTGGGAGAATCTCACTGAGGAGGAGCTGTTGGGAAGTATTCTGACAGCATATGCCTTAGCCGTGGAGGGCAGATTCTCCCTTGGCAAAGTACAACCATTGATTCAAGTCTGTTCTGAGCTACTATTTCAGTTTACTTCTCAGGTCCATGATGTGTTCACTCCTCCATCTACCTTGTACCAGGCTGGATTTTTGGGTTGGTTGCTGAAACATTGTACAGGTTCCTTTTATCAGCAGTATTCGGCCTATTCACAACAAGTACTATTGTATTGTATTGCTGCTGTGCACTCCTTAATTGAGCAATGTGAGCAAGGGAGAGACAAACTTACTTTAGTTCACCCTCTGCTACAAGCTTGGTCAGAGATCATAACCCCAGCTGCTACTGAATATTCCTTACCACCTGTAGATCAGTACCTTGCCACCAGTAACCACACATCCTCTGTATGCAATCTATTGGAGGCTCCCTCTGCAGTACCATTACCCATAGCAACATCTCAGGCCTCTTCCTGTACTTCTGCTACTCTTCCTTCTACTCTCCTCAATACTGTTACTCTTTTTCCATCAGCAGTACACTCTGGTCAGCACAATACTGTTACCTGTAGGACTCCAGTATCTAAGAACAAAAAGAAACAGAACTTTTTGCCTGCTGATAATATCCAGTCCTCTTCCATGCTGATGACTGCTGCTGATGATATCCAATCCTCCTCCATGTTGCTGCCTGCTGATGTTATCCAGTCCTCCTCCATGCTGATGACTGCTGCTGATGAGATCCAGTCCTCCTCCATGTTGCCACTTGCTAATGAGATCCAGTCCTCCTCCATCCTGATGACTGCTACTGGTAAGATCCAGTCCTCCTCCATGTTGCCGCCTGCTGATGATATTCAGTCCTCCTCCATGCAGAGGACTTCTGCTGATGATATCCAGTCCTCCTCCATGCTGATGACTGCGACAGATGAGACCCAGTCCTCCTCCATGTTGCCGCCTGCCGATTGTGCCCATGCCTTCTCCATGTTGGCACCTGCCGATGGTGTCCATGCCTCCTCCATGTTGCCGCCTGCCGATGGTGCCCATGCCTCCTCCATGTTGCTGCCTGCTGATGGTGGCCATGCCTCCTCCATGTTGCCGCCTGCTGATGGTGTCCATGCCTCCTCCATGTTGCCGCCTGCCGATGGTGTCCATGCCTCCTCCATGTTGCTGCCTGACGATGGTGTCCCTGCCTCCTCCATGTTGCCGCCTGCCAATGGTGTCCATGCCTCCTCCATGTAGCCGCCTGCCAATGATGTCCATGCCTCCTCCATATAGCCACCTGCCGATGGTGCCCCTGCCTCCTCCATGTTGCCGCCTGCTGAGGGTGTCCCTGCCTCCTCCATGTTGCTGCCTGCTGATGGTGTCCATGCCTCCTCCATGTTGCTGCCTGCCGATGGTGTCCATGCCTCCTCCATGTTGCTGCCTACCGATGGTTCCCCTTCCTCCTCCATGTTGCCACCTGACGAGGGTGTCCCTGCCTCCTCCATGTTGCCGCCTGCCGATAATGTCCATGCCTCCTACATGTTGCCACCTGCCGATGGTGTCCATGCCCTCTCCATGTTGCCATCTGCCTATGGGGTCCATGCCTCCTCCATGCGGTCACCTGTTTTCAAGCCGGCCATGGGTGATCTGCAGCCTGCCACCCAGCTGGACTATGCTGATTCCCGGGCTGTTGCCCCTCTGGACTATGCTGATTCCTGGGCTTTTGCCCAGCTGGACTATGCTGATTCCCGTGCTGTTGCCCCTCTGGACCATGCCAATTTGCTCCGGTCTGCCTCCTCACCGGCCGACCTGCTCCAGTCTACCGCCACAACTGATGACCCGGTGCCCGCTGTCCAGTCTGATGATCCAGTGCCCGCTGTCCAGTCTGATGTGCCTCTGCCTGCTGTCCAGCCAGATGTACTGATGCCCACTGGCCAGCCGGATGTGCCTAAGGTTCGTTTTTCAATTGGGTCCCTCCTACAATACTTTGCTCCGATGGCACCAAAGCCTGGTGGTCCGGACATACTCTTTGCAATTGGTAGCCATGTTTACCTTCATGACCTTGATAGTGGTGAGCTCCAGGGGAATGGTAGAGCACCATTTGTGCCTTGCCACAACCCAGATGCAGTTGCCACGACACCAGATGCATTAGGGTACCCGTGTCGGATAGCCAGTGCCTTGGGGAAACCTAGATGGCCGTTGAAGTGTAGAACAAGTCCTGGAGATCAGGCAAGCTACATAATTGTAACCAAACTTTCTGGTGTCAGTGGTTTGGTGTTGACACTTGGCCCCAGGACTAAGTTTGCGAATGACCCATGGTACCCCAGCGTTGGGGTACTTAACCAGTTACCAGACATGGGTGGTGGAATACCTGGCTTCTTTCTGGACCCCAGCAGTGGGACACTCAGCCAGCTGCATGATCCAGGTGGGGGGACACCTTATCTTCCGATGGATCTTGGCGGTAGGGCATCTTGCTGGAGAACCAGGACTTCTTCAACTTTTGAGAAACGTCTTCAGTGGACTTATGTAGCAGAGGAATTTTTCTTACAGACTGGTACTGCTACTGCTGTTTGGAGCGTCCTGAAGCAGCTCCTTAGAGGGGGGGTACTGTCAGGAATAGTCCCCCAGCTGGTGGCGCTGTAGCTCAGGGGTCCTAGGGCTGCAATTCCAGTGTCCACCAGGGGGTGTCCTGTAGCAATCAGAGGCTGAGCAGTTCCAGTATCCACCAGTAGGGGCCTCCCAAGAGTCAGCAGGCTGTGGGAATCAGCCACACCCGGGTTCAGCTGGGAAGTGGCTATTTAAGGCTACTTCCCTCTTCCCTCAGCGCGTCGCTATTCAGTTCGCCTTTTTGCTGCTAGAGATCCTGCTTTGCCTGTTTCTCTCCGCCTTGCTTCTTGTCCCATGCCTTGTATGCACTTTGATTTCCTGTATACCCTGTACCCTTGTCCAGAGCTAGCTTTAGTCTGCAGTGTAGGTGTTAGTGTGTTTGTCAGGTTTTGGTTTTTGTTCACTGGGGTTTATGTTCACTGTTTGCTGTGTTTGTTTATTACTGTGCACTGTAAATAAATCTCACCTTTTTAAGTTATGTACTTGTTTGGTCTCAGTTTCCTGGTGTAGCTACGTGTCTGGTCTGCCAAGCTGCTGAATCCTGACAATATATGGAGTTAAACTTGCAGTAACATACTGAAATATACTGCATTAAACTTGCAGTAACATACTGAAATATACTGCATTAAACGTGCAATAACGTACAGAAATATGCTGTGTTAATTGGCACATAACACACTGAAATATACAGCATTAAACTTGCAGTAACACATTAAAATAAACTGTGTTAAACAGCACGTAATGCACTGAAATAAACAGCGTTAAACTTGCAGTAACAAAATGAAATATACTGCATCAAACTTGCAGTAATGCACTGAAATATACAGCGATAAACTTGCAGTAATGCACTGAAATAAACTGCATTACATGGCATGTAACACACTGAAATATACAGCGTTAAACTTATAATAACGCACTGAAATATACTGCGTTAAACATGCACTAATGCACTGAAATTTAAAGTGTTAAACTTGCAGTAATGCACTGAATATACTGCATTAATCGTTCATTAATGCACAGAAATATGCAGCGTTAAACAGTCCATAATGCACAGAAATATACAGTGTTAAACTTGCAGTAATGCACTGAACTATACTGCATTAAACGGAGAGTAACACACTAAAATATACAGCTTTAAACTTACAGTAACGCACTGAAAAATACAGCATTAAATGGCACATAACGCACTGAAATATACGGCGTCAAACTTGCAATAACGCACTGAACAATGCTGCGTTAAACGGAAGGTAATGCACTGAAATATACGGTGTTAAACCTGCAGTAACGCACTGAAATATGCGACGTGAAACTTGCAGTAATTTACTAATATATACAGCGTTAACCTTGCAGTAACGCTCTGAAATATACGCCATTAAACTTCCAGTAACATACTGAAATATACTGTGTGGGAGATTAGCTTGTCGGGATCACTTCCACTTTTCAGGGGAAAAGATTCAGCATTGATGTGAGTCTCTTTAAAGTCTGGCGGCTTACAGGTTTGCAAGATCAAAACATAAACAGAAAAAAAAACCTTGCCATCTGGCGCTACATTAAACAAAGAGGTGCCTCTCTATACAGTGTGGAGCTGTCCCCGACACCCACAAAACATAAGCACATTGCAAACCTTGTTTTTAGAGTCCAAATAAGCACATTGAGCTCTCTCAGCTTTCTCCCTCTGAGATCCAGGATCAAGCTCAAGTGAGATCTCTTCCTGATCATTAAATGCAGGTGGAGAGGGGTTTGAGTAGACCAGAAAGTCCAGGCTGGAACCAGCTCTGCCACAGTGGCTGGCAAAACCCGGGTCGTAATCCCGCTAGTCACCTGAAAATGATCGCATGAAAGGTGACAAGTATCGCCCGTCTATTGTCGTGCCTCACATAACATCAAATATCCCCCCCCTTTGCTCAAGCCCCTGGGGTGGAGCAACTGTCCCAACCATGCAGTGGGCCCAGGAAAGACCATTGGCATTATTCTGGAGCCTTCCATACTGGTGTTCCACTGAGAACTTAAACAGTTGTAGGGCCAGGAACCACCTAGTCACCTGTCTATTTTTCTCCCGGTTGTTACACATCCACTTAAGGGGGGCATGGTCGGTGACTAGCCTGAATAACCTTTCCAGCAGGTAGTATTTTAGGGCCTCTAAGGCCCACTTGATGGCCAGGCACTCCTTCTCCACAATGGCATAATTATTTTCATGTCTATTTCCTGCTTAAGTAGACACCCGGGTGCTGCTCACAATCAATCATCTGGGACAGAACAGCACCTAGTCCCACCTGAGAGGCGTTGGCTTGAACGACTAACTCCTTTGTGAAATCTGGGGTCACGAGCACCGGCTATACACAAAGGGCTTGCTTCAATTCCTGGAAGGCCTTTTCCGCTTCAGAATGCCACTTAAACATTCCTGACACTCTACCCTTTGTCAGATCAGTCAGAGGGATGGCAATGGTGGCAAAGTTGGGGATGAAGCGTCAGTAATACCCTGTAATCCCCAGAAAGGCCCAAACCTGTTTCTTGTTCACCGGTTGGGGCCACTTTTGAATGGCCTCGATCTTATTGGTTTGGGGCTTTATCAGACCTTGGCCAATCACATACTCAAGGTATTTGGCCTCCTCGAGACCTATGGCACACTTCTTCGGGTAGGCTATTAAACCTGCTACCCTCAGCGAATCTACTAATGCCTTCTCCCCAGGGCAAATGTGACTCCCAATCTGGGCTGTGGATGATGAAATCATCCAGATAGGATGATGCGGCCTCAAAATCTTGTCCATCATCCTCTGAAAGGATGCAGGGGCCCCATGCAGACCAAACAGCATTTGTTTGTATTGGAAGGACCCCTCGGTGGTAGAGAAGGCCATATTTTCCTTTGCTGACTCTGTTAGGGGGATTTGCCAGAATCCCTTAGTTAGGTCTTGGGTTGTTATGTACCAAGCACCTCCCAACCTATCCACAAATTTGTCAACACGCGGCATCGCATATGCATCAAACTTAGACACTTCATTCAGCTTCCTAAAATCATTACAGAACCGGATAGTGCCATTGGGCTTTGGGAACAGTACTGTAGTGCTTGACCAGTTGCTGTGGGTCTCCTCTATCTATCCAACATGGTTTTTATTTCTCTTGTCTAGCCTCAGGTACTCGGTAGGGTTTTACATTTACACAGACCCCTGGTTCCGTGATTATGTCATTTTGTAGTACAGTGGTCAGTCCGGGTAGGGAAGAAAAAAAGTCTCTATTTTTACTGACAAATTCCTTAACGTCATTTTGTTGCATAAGTGGCAAAGACTCGGTTATGGGGACATCCGGGGTTAGGGGTAACCTGTCCTTTTGGGGAGTGGGCACTGCCAATAAACTCTCTCTGTCATCCACGGTTTTAGGAGATTAACATGGCAAATCTGCTCTGGTTTTCTTTTCCCAGGCTGGTAAACTTTGTAGTTTACTTCCCCTACTCTTTCCCTAATCTCAAAGGGACCCTGCCATTTTGCCAGGAATTTACTGTTGAGCATATGGACTACCACCAGCACTCTGTCCCCGGGGTTAAAAGTTGAGGCTTTGGCATCCTGATTGTAAACCCTTCTCTGGGCCACCTGGGCTTGCTCCCACATCTCCTTTGCGACATCTAGCAGCCCTGTGGATGTCTAAAATACAAGAGTTCAAAGGGGGATTACCCCGTAGATGCCTGCGGAACCTCTCGTATGGCAAACATGAGGAACGGCAGCAAAAAATCCAGATTTCGCCCATCTTTATCCACCCCCTTTTGAGGGTCTTGTTAAACCTTTCCACCAGACCGTCAGTTTGGGGGTGGTAAACAGAGGTACAGAGATGGGAAATTTAGTATAATTTACACAATTCTCTGGTCCCTCTGGACATGAACGGGGTACCCTGATCCATCAAGATTTCTTTAGGGATCCCCACCCAACTAAACACCTGGAACAGTTCCTTGGTGATAGTCTTAGCGGAGGTATTCCGCAAGGGTATGGCCTCAGGATAGCGGGTTGCATAATCCAGTATCACCAGGATGTGCTGGTGTCCCCGGGCTCGAATAGTACTTCAATTATGGGGAAGTGGGACAAGACTACTACAAAAATTAGGTGACGGGGCTGTCATTTGACACTTAGGGCATGACTCACAGTAGTATTCTTTGAGGTCTGAATACAACTCTGGCCAGAAGAATCTCTGGGTTATCCTCTCCCTGGTTTTCTCCATACCCAGATATCCCCCCATTACATGCCCATGGGCCAGATCTAGCACTATCCAGTGGAAGGGTTTGGGAAACACTAGCTGTTCGTCCTCTCCATGTTTCACCACCTGTTACAACAAATCATTTTTAAGCACCATGTAGGGAAAAGACACCCACCAATTAGGGTCCATCGGTTCCCCATCCATCACCTTCATGTTTTCTCTGGCTCTGAGAAGAGTGACATCCCGTAGTTGTTCTGTACAGAAGTCCTCTCTCCGGACCTCTAAGTCAGGGACTACATTTGGTTCACTATCACCGTCAGGGACAGAGATATGGTCTGTGACATTAGCCATCTGCTGAGAGCTACCTTCCGGCTCCTCCGGCTCCCCAGCCATTGTAGGAAAAGGAAGAGGGTCTCCTTCTTCCTCGGTCCTACCACCAACCTCTCCTTCCGATTGGCAAAAAGGGTCTAGTGAGAATTCCCGTGCCTCCTCAGCAGTGGGAGCTCTTTCCTCCAGGCTCTCTTTGCCTTTCCATAACCTCCAAAAATGGGGAAGTTCCCTCCCCACTAGGGCTTCATGAAGCAGGGAAGGTACCACTCCCACTGAATGGGTCACTCTGCCACAAGGGGTGTCAGTTTTGACCAGCGTCGTCTGGTAGTCACTATTGTCCCCATGGATGCAAATGACCCCGACATTGCTAAGGTGTAACCTGGCCGGATTTGCACAGCTGCTTTTGACCAACATTATCACACTACCAGAGTCAAGCAGTGCAGTGACGGGTTTCCCGTCAATAGCAATCACACATATTTGCTTCCCCGTGCGACTTGAGCATTATGCTATACATGCGACCTGTGCAAACAGAGAAATGCGTCTTTTTATATAAGCATTATCACATTGCATGGGTTTGTTATTCAGGGGACTATTGACAGCAATGCATGGCATCGGTAGCACTATATGTGTTCTATACCCAGTCCCCTCTAGGGTCCCCAAGACAATCCTGGCTTCTTTGGCTAGTCTCTAGGTCTAGATGCCCCAGTCTCTTTAACTGCATCAGTTTTATCAAATGTCCCCTTACCCCTGAACCCTGGAACAGTCTTACCGGGTCCACCGGGTGATCTTTCACCTTTAGAGACATTGGAGTGGGGTGCAGATGGGACCAACATGGAGTGGGGCAAAACAAGTCCTCAGCACCCGTGTATCTCTCAGCTAGATCCACCAGTTGGCTTGCAGTTTTGGGGTCCCCATGGCTGACCCATTTCCTCAAAGCATCAGGGAGTGCCCGCAGATAGCTGTCCATGACCACATGCTCCATGATCTGGGAACCTGGCAAAGTCTCTGGCTGTATATACTGCATTAAACATGCACTAACGCACAGAAATATACTGCGTTAAACGACATGTAACACACTGAAATATACAGAGTTAAACTTGCAGTAATGCACTGAACTATACTGCATTAAACGGAAGGTAAAACACTGAAATATATGACTTTAAGCTTGCCGTATCACACTGAAATATACAGCGTTAAGCTTGCAGTAACACACTGAAATATTCAGCATTAAACTTGCAATAAGGCACTGAAATATACTGCATTAATCATGCACTAACGCACAGAATTATACTGTGTTAAAGGGCACATAATGCACTGAAATATATGGTGTTAAACTTGCAGTAACGCACAGAACTATACTGTATTAAACGGAAGGTAATGCACTGAAATATACAGCATTAAACTTGCAGTAATGCACTGAAATATATGGCATTAAACTTGCAGTAACATACTGAAATATACAGCGTTAAACTTGCAGTAACGCACTGAAATATACTACTTTAAACTTGCACCAACACACAGAAATGCACTGCATTAAATGGCACGTAATGCACTGAAATATACAATGTTAAACTTGCAGTAACGCACTGAAATATACAGCATTAAACTTGCAGTAATGCACTGAAATATACAGCGTTAAACTTGCAGTAAAACACTGAAATATACAGCATTAAACTTGCAGTAACGCACTGAAATATACTGCGTTAAGCGTGTACTAACGCACAGAAGTATACTGTGTTAAAGGGCACATAATGCACTGAAATATATGGTGTTAAACTTGCAATAATGCATTGAAATATGCTGCGTTAAACGTGCACTAACGCACAGGAATATACTGCATTAAGTGGCAGATAACGCACTGAAATATATGATGTTAAACTTGCAGTAATGCACTGAACTATACTGTGTTAAATGGAAGGTAATGTACTGAAATATTGAGGCATCAACACAATTCTAATCTTTTTGGCTCTATACACCACCACAATGGATTTGAAATGAAACGAAGAATATGTGCTTTAACTGCAGACTTTCAGTTTTAATTTGAGGGTATTTACATCCAAATCAGGTGAACGGTGTAGGAATTACAACAGTTTGTATATGTGCCTCCCACTTTTTAAGGGACCAAAAGTAATGGGACAGATTAACAATCATAAATCAAACTTTCACTTTTTAATACTTGGTTGCAAATCCTTTGCAGTCAATTACAGCCTGAAGTCTGGAATGCATAGACATCACCAGACGCTGGGTCTCATCCCTGGTGATGCTCTGCCAGGCCTCTACTGCAACTGTCTTCAGTTCCTGCTTGTTCTTGGGGCATTTTCCCTTCAGTTTTTCTTCAGCAAGTGAAATGCATGCTCAATCAGATTCAGGTCAGGTTATTGACTTGGCCATTGCATAACATTCTACTTCTTTCCCTTAAAAAACTCTTTGGTTGCTTTCGCAGTATGCTTCGGGTCATTGTCCATCTGCACTGTGAAGCGCCGTCCAATGAGTTCTGAAGCATTTTGCTGAATATGAGCAGATAATATTGCCCAAAGCACTTCAGAATTCATCCTGCTGCTTTTGTCAGCAGTCACATCATCAATAAATACAAGAGAACCAGTTCCATTGGCAGCCATACATGCCCACGCCATGACACTACCACCACCATGCTTCACTGATGGGGTGTTATGCTTTGGATCATGATCAATTCCTTTCCTTCAACATACTCTTCTCTTCCCATCACTCTGCTACAAGATGATCTTGGTCTCATCTGTCCAGAGGATGTTGTTCCAGAACTGTGAAGGCTTTTTTAGATGTTGTTTGGCAAACTCTAATCTGGCCTTCCTGTTTTTGAGGCTCACCAATGGTTTACAACTTGTGGTGAACCCTCTGTATTCACTCTGGTGAAGTCTTCTCTTGATTTTTGACTTTGACACACACATACATTTACCTCCTGGAGAGTGTTCTTGATCTGGCCAACTGTTGTGAAGGGTGTTTTCTTCACCAGGGAAAGAATTCTTCCGTTAGCAACCACAGTTGTTTTCCGTGGTCTTCCGGGTCTTTTGGTGTTGTAGAGCTCACTGGTGCGTTCTTTCTTTTTAAGTATCCAAACAGTTGATTTGGCCACACCTAATGTTTTTGCTATCTCTCTGATGGGTTTGTTTTGTTTTCGCAGCCTAATGATGGTGTATGTGAACAATGTAGTGTTTTGTGTTCAAACAGCGCTTGCAGTGGGTCTGATCTAAATGGTGAAGTATTCTCTCAGTAAAATTTCACATAGGTGCAGTAGTGCAGTAATTATGAATACAATATTAAAATATATATAAAAACTTTAAATTCTGCTGTAAAATTGAAGAATACTAATAAAATAATATAATATAGTATAAGTAATAATAAATCATAAGTAATAAGTGATGAATAATAAGTCCAATAGTGCTGTGCTCTGTGCAACAATAATTTCTTTAGTGAAAGTCCAAAATTTCAATAGTGACTGGGTGCTGCTTCAAATTCAGATTATTTTTGCTTGGAGTATTTCTTTATGCTTTAAAGTGCTCGTATTCATTCATAGTGCTGGGTGATGGTGAAAAAAATATTAAAACTCAGGGTATATTCCCTGCTTACCAGAGTTCTTTGACTCTCACACCGTATGGTGTAGAGAAGTCAGGGATCGCTTTAGGTCTACAATCCGACCTATGGATGTGATTATCCTCTCACTTGGCTCGCTCCTTGTCCGATGTTTGAGCTCAATGATGGCTTGCTTCACTGATAGTGACAGCTCTTTGGATCTTATATTGAGAGTTGCCAGCAACAGATTCCAAATGCAAATAGCACACTTGAAATGAACTCTGGACCTTTTATCTGCTCCTTGTAAATGGTATAATGAGG
>BLSH010306821.1:84851-87351 GCA_018402905.1 Glandirana rugosa
GGTTTAGTCCACTTGCCACATCCTTATTGTTGTGCCAATTGTCCCATTACTTTTGGTCCCTTAAAAAGTGGGAGGCACATATACAAACTGTTGTTATTCCTACACCGTTCACCTGATTTGGATGTAAATACCCTCAAATTAAAGTTGAAAGTCTGCAGTTAAAACACATCTCGTTTGTTTCATTTCAAATCCATTGTGGCTGACTGTATATGGCTTTAAACTTGCAGTAATGCACTGAAATATACGGCATTAAACTTGCAGTAACACACTTAAATATATTGCATTACACATGCACTTTGCAACATAACTATTGCCAGAGCTTAGTGAATGAAGTGAAGCTCTGATGACTTCCAACATCCAATCATGCGCAAGCAAAAATGTTTGTTTATGTGTTTTTATGCTCCTTGTATGGGATTGAGTATTAAAGTATTTGTAAAGTTACAATTAACCAAACTCACTAAATTCTGGGGAAAATTCGCTTGCAAAGTGTGAATTCACTTGTAGGGGAAGTGAACAGCCTTTTTGCCTTTAATAAATAAACCTCGGTGTCTCTATTTGGAAGCCATCTTCGTAGAGAAGCAGGAGTTTATTTTCTCATGTCAGAGCTGCCTCACTGAGAAATGTTGATCTCAAGATGGTGTGGTAGTATTTAGGCAGCAACAGGAGATATGCAGCACAGGAGTGACATCACTAAATCTCACCCCAAATTCCTAAAGACTATCAGTCACAGGTACACTGTCTTGGATGATATTGCATTGCAGATATACAAATATGTGGCTCAAGGTTGGGGCTTGAATGTAGTGCAGAAGACTGACAGAGAAACTGCTTCTGAATATAGTAGTGTGACAAAACCTAGCACAGACAGTGAAAAAGAGGCTCAACACTGTTATTGTTTCAGACAAAGCTGAGGTTCAACATTTAATGTTGATGTGGGCACTGATGAATACTTATACAAGGACATAAGACACTACTGAAGGAACTTTCTGTACCAAAGTCATTTTAGTGCAAGAAGGGTTGTCTGTGAAAGGATGCATGTCTACTTTCTTGCTACTATCAATTAAGGCAGCAGAATCCTCCAACAGAGAAAGCATGATTTACAGTCTCTATTTACATCACTAGAACTCAGGTCTGGTCTGTGCTTTATGGACCGCGCACTCATAGGAAAAAATAGATATACAGTATGCCTTCAACACCTTTAGAAAAATATATTATAGGTAAAAGATAAGCAAAATTGAAATTGAAGTTAAACATTATAAATTTCCCATCTATGCAGTATGATAACGTCCTTTCAGAAATTAGGTGTAGAAATGTGAGCATTACACTGGTGAATTTCAATTTACAATCTTCAAAAACAAATAAAATATTGCTGATTGATTGCTGGAGACTGAAAGCCCCGGGAGTAAGATATATGATGTTTATAGATTGTCTAGCGTGCAAAACCTTTGAAAACCCCTGGAAAAATGTACTTTTTTTATGCTTGTAACAAATCAGAGGAAAAACATGGTATTGGATGGTTACTTTTTTTGCTTTTGCTGGCTGCTGCTACCAAAATATGAAGGTGTAGGCAGGTGTAGTTTATCCTCCAGTCTTTAGGTGGTGTCATGCATCTGTGCTGTTGGAGTGAAAACTGAGGGAAACATTGTTCTTCGGCAAACTGTTTAGTTGTCATCAAGGGAGCAGTGATCCAATTAGATATCGCAACCTTCGGAGACCAGCTTTAGTATGGGCAGTGCTAATAAATATCAGTGCCCTGCAGGGTTTGCCACGCATTTGTGTAATTGGCTAGAGTAGGGAGGGGAACCGCACTCGTTAGGGACAGTGACTTAGTGGTAGAGAGTAGGAATGGAGTTCGTGTTCAGATCGAACATATGTTCAATCTGAACATCCCATGTTCGGTACTTCGGGTTTCCCTGAACACTATGGGGCATTCGCGGCAACTTCGTGTGCCCCATAATGTTTTAAAATGGCGGCGGAATGCAGTCCGCTGATTGGTAAAAGCATGTACATGACCTGCATGCTTTGGCCTGCTGTGAGAGCTTTGATTGGCTAAAGGCAGGATGCCTTTAGCCAATCACTGCACAGCAGTCTCAATCCACGCCCCACACTATATAACGCCGCTCATACAGCGGCTCTAAGATAGTGTGTCGGTGCTGCAATTTAGATAGCTAGCTTAAAAAAAAAGTAAAAAAACAGAAAAAAATCACAGAAAATAGATAGCTAACTAGATAGATAGTTAGATATCTAAAATATATCTGTCAGGTTTTGTTTCCAGGGATCGATTCTATCCGCAGTCCTCGCTCTCTACTCTAACCCCAATGCACAAATTTACACATCGGGCCTCCTCTCCAAATCCTTTTCCATTACAAACGGAAGGAGACAAGGATGTCCCCTCTCACCCACCATATTCAATCTAATGATTGAGCCCCTAGCAGAGACCATAAGATCAGATCCCTTAATATCGGGCTTCCAATTTTCACAAAAGCAACATGTCATCAACTTG
>BLSH010306821.1:92351-95118 GCA_018402905.1 Glandirana rugosa
GAGGAGGAGGAGGATTGTGTCAGCATGGATGTGGAGTATAATACGCAGCAGTCTTCAAGGGATCATGGCTTTCAGGCCCCAGAAACCCAAGGAGTTGTACATGGCTGGGAGGAGGGAGTTCATGATAATGTCATCCTCAGTGACCCAGAGGACACTCATGCCTCCCCAAACTTACGCTGCATGGGCTCTCTGATTCTGAAAAGCCTGTGAAAAGACTATAGGATTCGTGGTATCAAGGATCATTACTGGCTGGCAACCCTTCTTGATCCACGTTACAAGGGTAAAGTTGCAGAACTCATCCTGCCTGCACAGATGGTGCAGAGGATGAAACATCTTCAGGATCCCTTCAAGAAAAGTTTGTGCAACGCCTTTCCAGACCCTGGGAGTTTACCATGTCCTGCTGCTGGCCCTGGACAACGTGTTTCTGGTGCTTCAGTCGTTCAGAGGCAGAGTGGTGGAGAAGGTGGCCAGCTAAGCGATGCCTTTGAAAAATGTTTCAGTCCTCAGCACCCAGGCCTGATACGTTCAAGCAACCATCATCAACGTCTGCATTTTATGGTGCAAGAATATATAGGGGCAAGAGCAGACTTGGAGACCTTTCCAACTGAGTACCCACTTAGTTACTGGGTCTTGAGGATGGACCACTGGCCGGAACTTGCTCAATATGCAATTGAGCTACTGGCCTGTCCTGCATCCAGCGTGCTCTCTGAACGGACATTTAGTGCTGCTGGAGGGTTTGTAACCGATCAAAGAGTGCGCCTGTCCACAGACTCGGTTAATAGGCTCACATTTATAAAAATTAATCAGTCCTGGATCAGCAGCTATCAAGCTCCTGATGCTGATGCAACTGATTCAATTTGCTAGGGATCTGGGATCCTTTGAAGACTGCCACTGCTCCTATTCCTCCTGTCCATAATCTAGAACTATATGTTGTATTTAGTGCACCACCAACACCCAATTTTTCTGCACCTGATTTACAGAGGCATGCCATAACAATTTTTAAACTATTTGACAACTTCAGGCCCAGTTCCTCCGTCCAACAAAAGTAACTGCAAGGGGTTACAGTGCTCTGGCACCAACACCCAAGACCCAATTTTTGGCCACCTGTTGGGGGGCTTTCGTCACAATTTGAAAACTAATTGACAACTTCAGGCCCAGTTCTTCTGTCCAACAAGAGTAACTGCAAGGGGTTACAGTGTTCTAGCACTGCAAAACACACAAGGCCCAATTTTTGGTGACCTGTTTGACTGGTGGCTTTTGTCACAATTTGTAAACTAATTGACAACTTCAGGCCCAGTTCCTCCACCCAACAAGAGTAACTGCAAGGGGTTACAGTGCTCTGGCACCGCCAACACACAAGGCCCAATTTTTGGCCACCTGTTTGGGGGCTTTCGTCACAATTTGAAAACTAATTGACAGCTTCAGGCCCAGTTCCTCCGTCCAACAAGAGTAACTGCAAGGGGTTACAGTGTTCTGGCACCTCCAGCACCCAAGGCCCAATTTTTGGCCACCTGTTTGACTGGGGGATTTTATCACAATTTTTTAAGTAATTTACAACAGCATGGCCCACCAAAAATTAAAAAAAAAATGACATGCGTGTCCCCCCAAAATCCAAACCAGGCTCTTCAGGTCTTGTAAGGTATTTAAGGGAAACCCTGTGCCAAAAAAAAAAAATGACGTGCGGTTCCCCCAAAATCAAAACCAGACCCTTCAGGTCTGGTATAGAATTTAAGGGGAACCCCACACTAAAATGTAAAAAAAAATGATGTGGGGTCCCCCCCAAAATCCCAACCAGGCCCTTCAGGTCTGGTATGGATTTTAAGGGGAACCCCGTGCCAAATTTCTTAAAAAATGGCGTGGGGTCCCCCCAAAATCCAAACCAGACCCTTATCTGAGCACGCAGCCCTGGCATGGCAGGAGGGGGTGGGGACAAGCAAGTGCCCCCCCTCCGAACCATACCAGGCTACATGCCCTCAACATGGGGAGGATGCTTTGAGGTCCCCCAAAGCACTTTGTCCCCATGTTGATGGGGTGAAGGGCTTCATCCCCATAACCCTGGCCAGTGGTTGTGGGGGTCTGCGGGCAGGGGGCTTATCAGAATCTGGAAGCCCCCTTTAATACCCCATGTGAATAGGTTTTGGGTACTTTGTACCCCTACCCATTCACCAAAAAAGTGTATTGTAAAAAAAAATAGGCAGTTTTTGACAAGCCCTTTATTTTGTATTATAGCTCTTTCTTCTTTCTTCCTCCATCTTCTCCTGGCCCGCTCCTTCTTCTGGTCTTCTTTTTCTTCTTCTTTTAGTCTTCTTGCTTCCTCTCTTCGTCTTTAATCTTCAATCTTCATCTTATTAAAGGGGGCTTCCAGATTCCGATAAACCACCCCGCCCGCAGACCCCCACAAGCACCGGCCAGGCTTGTGGGGAAGAGGCTCTTGTCCCCTTCAACATGGGGACAAGGTGCTTTGAGGTGGGGGGCAGAGCCCCCCTTCCCCCAAAGCACCCATACTCCCCATGTTGAGGGCATGTAGCCTGGTACGGTTCAGGAGGGAGGACCCCCACGTCAATTTTTTTTTTTAATTTGGCACGGGGTTCCCCTTAATACCCAAACCAGACCCGAAGAACCTGGTTTGGCCTGGGGGGGGGGGGGACCGCACGCACTTTTTCCCAGCGATTTTTTGTATATTGCCAGGAACCGGTAATACATTACAGCCGCAATTTTAAACGTCAATTTTTCCTATGGAAATGTCATTTTGCTCTGGCTATGTTCT
>BLSH010306821.1:98304-120592 GCA_018402905.1 Glandirana rugosa
CTTTTGTGACGTATAGAGGACTTGGTACGTCCAAATCCTCTATACGTCCCGTGGATGTCCATTCGGAATAAGATCCGAATGGAATTCCAATTTCACCAATAGTGTCCAACTTTTGGTGAAATTACGGGTAAGTAAGACGAAAACGTGAAGGAAGTACAAATATCTGTCCCAACCAAGAGGGTCAATTTATCAGGAATTATATCCTACCCTCGGAATAAACATAGGAAACTGGACGAAAAAAGTTATTAAATCAAATAAATTGGTGAAGGGCGGGCCGCGTAACTGTTTACTGCAGGCCCGCCCCCCAAGCGCGCGATCGCGCATTATCCTGAGGACGTCAATAGACGTCCAGTCAGGATAATGAACCCCCCGCCCGGACGTCATTTGTCAATGCGCCGGGCGGGAAGTGGTTAAATAAACTAAATTATTGAAAAAAGCAGGTCAAAGGATACAAATAAGGCTCCCATCCTATATTAAGGACTATTTAACTGGGAGAACCAACCCTGTCTATAAACATGAAGGAAGTGCAAAAGCAGAATGAATGGGCATTAAAGTGGTTTTCAACCTGTGATAACCACTTTAACCTTAAGGTAAGCCTAGAATAAGGCTTACCTGTAGGTGCCCTGCATATCTCCTAAACCTGCATGGTTCAGGAGATATGCAGTGTTTTCCATGTGCCAACATCACGTCGGCACATGCGTAGTGAAGAAATGGCCTCCGTGCCGTTTCTCTACTGACCCTGTGCCATGACTGGCAGATCCCGCGCACATGCGCGGGAGAGATGTCACGTGACTCCCGCCAGTCACAGAGCCGGAGTCATGGCCTGGAAGGAAGAGGGGTAGAAGATGGACGTGGCCTGGAGCGGGGACATCGCTGGACGCCGCAGGCTTAGTTTCCAGGTAAGTGGCACATAATGGGCTACTATGCGATGCATAGTAGTCCATTATGCTTCTACTTTACAGGGTTATATTGAGGAAGTAAACCCAATCTGGGTTTACTTCCTCTTTAAGTGGTACATCCCAGAACTCCATCAAATATAATATCAAAAATTGTATTTATTGAATATATAGAAAAATAAACATCACATATATAAATGCATAAGGATGGTAAGGGAGTTTATGCAAAAAACTTCTCACACATCTACAATTAAAAACATATATAGAGTATCCTGTTATAACAGGGTTTCCAACATGTTTTGTGGTGTAGAGATCCGCTTCATCAGGGTTTATCCATACTGTAACTTGCTCTATATGAATAGAATATACACTTTTTAATTGTAAATGTGTAGGACGTTTTTTGCATTAACTCCCTTACCATTTTTATGCATTTATATATGTGATGTTTATTTTTCTATATATTCTATAAATAACATTTTTGATATTATATTTGATGGAGTTCTGGGATGTACCACTTAACACCCATTAATTCTGCTTGTGCACTTCCTTCATATTGAAAAAAGCAGATGGCACATGAAAAAGTATGTACACCCCATACTATCACTTCAAATCCATGATATTATAATCTAGTGTGCCAGACTAGTGCCAACAATTAGAATCTTCTTACGGAATATACAGGTAGGACCTCAGATATCTATGGCCTGGTGTTGTCAATTCCAAAAAAAATGGGATGCTGTGTAAAATTTACATAAAAACACAATGCAATGATTTGCAAATCATAATCCCATATTTTATTCACAATAGAAAATATATCAAATGTTTAAATATGGTTAGAACAGGATTCTAACTGCTCAACAGTTGTGGATCTTCTTTGTCTTATTTTTCATTTCAAGATGTGCCAAATTGTTTCAATTGGTGAAAGGTCTGGATTACAGGCAGGCCAGTGAAGCAAGTGGACTCTTCTACTATGAAGCCATGCCATTGTTATAGATGCAGTATGAAGTTTAGCTTTGTCCTTCTGAAGTATGCAAGGCCTTCCCTGAAAAAAGACATCATCTGGATGGGAGCATATGCTGTTCTAAACCTTGGATATATCTTTCAGCATTGTATGTAAATATACTGATGTCCGATCCCACCACCAGGGTGTTCCATATGAGGAAATGACTCCAGCAATAGATGCAGACTGTGCTCATAAAACCACCACCGTCACCCATACATACTGGTTCTTACCAGATGGACCGGACCCCCATCAAAGAGGTCAAGCCAGCGTGTCATAAAGATTTAGTGCAAAGATGATGCATCCGTCTACTCCTCGTCACACAATCCTCATCTGATCCCTCAGTGGCGACCGGCTTCCTGGTACAATCACACACTGTAGCCCTCGTCCCATAGATATCAGAAACCACCGGTAGGCGTATAGCTCACTTCTCCAATTCGTCCATCGGATGGTGACCAATAAAGGATAGAGGTGCAATATAGTGTAGTATATTAAGTTTAAAAAGTGATTTATTAGAATAAACTTGTACACTCACATGCTCCTCAGTAACGTTCGCATTGGAACAATTGAGGGAATGTTTCCAACCACCAATATGGCCGCTGTGCACAGAGATACTTTTGACATGCTTTTGAACTGAACACCGATAACAATCCATAAGGTCCCTCTCCTCTTTAGTCCAGAGGACCCGTTGTTTCCAAAAAGAATGTCACATTTTGATTAGTCTGATTAGTCTGACCACAGACCATTTTAAATGATTTAAATATATGTGTCAAAAATTGATTAAATAAAAATATCTATTATTAGTGTAATAAGTTGCTGCTAATCACTGACATATGTTCCCACACCAAACCATATGTATAAACAAACAGTGCAGCGCAACTCTAAATCATCTCAACATTCCATAAAAAACATAAAATAATCTTATATATAATGAACATTATCATGTATATAAAGTGATCATAAATATATAAAATATCAATCCCACAATACTCAATTCATATAGTTAATAAAATGATAAATACATAAGTGAATACAATAATTGATGTAAAACATATAAATAGTTGGGGGGGTGTGGCGAACAAGCTCCAAGATGGATGCTTGAGCCAGTAGCGCCACTCTACTGCTACACAGTGAATCCTCATCTGGGGCATCTAGCCCATCCACAAGAATGAACCCCCCAGGCCCCAAGTCCAAGCTGATCCAGACATGGAGGTAAGCGGGCCACAAAAACACCAACACTGCCCAAAATACACATGTGAATGACCCTATAGCAGACTTACCCACATCAGACAGACCAATTTCTGACACCATGCTCAAAGAAATGTTACTATCCCTGAGGTCCTCATTACAAGCAGGCATGATCAAAGGGATTAATAAGAGTCAAAGGGAAGTCCAAGCCATTGGACACAGGGTAGATCATGTTGAACACAAGATGGACGAGTATACATCCTCATATAAAACACTGGTAGATGCCCATACAGCACAAGGAGAGGAAATAGCTGAAAGACAAAGTCGCAGACTTGGAAGACAGGTCTAGACGGAACAACATCAAACTAATTGGCATCCCAGAGTCTGTTCCATTGACCCAGCTCCTGCAATATGCCCATGCCCTGTTCTGCACCTTGGTACCAGCTCTAATAGCACATGACCTCAAAGTGGACAGAATCCATAGGGTCCCTAAACCCTCTTTCCTCCCTGAAGAGACTCCAAGAGAAAGTACTACTACTAAGTGTTTACTATTATCACGTGAAGGAACAAATCATGCAGGCATCACAAAAACCTGACCACATCCCTCCACAATATGCCACTATACAACTACTCCCAGACCTTTCCAGGCATACACTACAGTGATGCCACAACTTGGCAACAATCACCAAAGCCTTAAGGAACCACAAAGTCCCACACAAATGGAGATACCCTGCAATGCTCTGTATTACTCATAATGGGACCACAAAATCAATCTCAACATTGGAGGAAGGAATCACAGTCCTACGACAGTGGGATATACTCCCCGACCAGGCCTCACACTCAGCACCTACCTCAAGACCAAATATAGATGGAAAGTGGTGTCATACAAGCGCTCCAACAAGATACATACCATGGAAACTAAAACTAAACACAAAAATACCCACAAACCTCTCGGGTCATAGGAGTTTACAGTTCATTCTCCTTTTTTCCCCTTGATCACCTACAGCAGTTACATCTGCACGTGGATCCATTGTAAGATCCATTTCTTATGATCCCAACTTTCTATATTTTTTGTTCCTTTTGTTCTATGTTTGATATGCGCAGCTCTATCCGAAGCAAGGTATATTCATCCAACGAAGAAGACAAGTCCTATGCAACCTTTCCACAGTGCACTGAACTATCCAAGATCAAACCTTACGGACACAGTAAAGCCTCGTACACACGCGCCGATTGTCGTACAACCGCACGTCCAACTTTTGTCCAAATTGGCTGTCAGCGGTTTTGTCTAGCGTACTGACATGAGTCAAGTAATCGTCCGACCAAGGCCCACATAGTGACGTGCAATGAGTGCATAAAGAGGATGTTCTTTTTGTGTGCGGCACCCTTTCGGCTCCTTCTGCTGATTTTGTGTTAGTTGAAGTTTGATGAGCGTTGATTCACAATTTTTAGATCATTACTGATTGGTCGTTCATCAACCAGCCATGTTGTGAACTAGAGAGAGAAATCTTGCTGTTGTTGGGCTAGAAGTCATGGCTTGGACCCATGTCCAACACAGGAAGAGGAGAAAGAGGAGTTGTTGGACCGAAAGTTGCTTAACCACTTGCCGACCGCCGATCGGCATCTGACGGCGACAGAGTGGCTCTGTAAGGCAAAACGCCGTCATACGACGGCGGCTGCCAGATCGCGCACAGTGAGCGTGCGCGCGCCGCCGGAGGCGCGCCCACACGCTCACTGTGTCCAGGGAGGGCCAGGGAGCGGGTGTGGTGGATTCGATCTCCGCCGGCTACCCGCGATGCCCCCCCAGAGTGAAAAAACGGAGGTCCGTGTAAGTAAACACGGTCCTCCGTTCTGTGAGAGGGGGAAGGACTGTGATCACAGCCTTCCTCTACATGGAAGCTGTGATCACTTCCCTTCCCCTGTTAGGGCAGCCCCCATACAGTAAGAACACGCCCAGGGAACACAGTTAACCCTTAGAGCGCCCCCTGCAGGTTAACCCCTTCACTGCCAATGACATTTACACAGTAATCAGTGCATTTTTATAGCACTGATCGCTGTATAAATGCCAATGGTCCCAAAAAAGTGTCAAAATGTTCTGACATGTCCGCCCCAATATCGCAGTACCACTAAAAATCGCAGATCGCCGCCATTACTAGTAAAAAATAAAAAAAAATAAAAACCCCAGAAATGAATTCTCATCATCCGTAAACGCGACCACTTTTGCGCAAACCAATCAATAAACGCCGATTGTGATTTTTTTGATCACAAATGTGAGGAAGAATATAAATCGGCCAAAACCGTTGAAAAAAAATGTTTTTTTATATATTTTTTTGGGATTTGTATTTTAGCAAAAAGTAAGAAATTTGTTTTTTTGCAAAATTGTCGCTCTTCTTTTGTTTATAGCGGCGATCAGAAATGACGCAGCGGTGATCAAATACCACCAAAAGAAAGCTCTATTTGTGGGAAAGAAAGGACGCAAATTTTGTTTGGGTACAACGTCGCACGACTGCGCAATTGTCAGTTAAAGCGACTCAGTGCCGAATCGCAAAAAGTGCTCCGGTCCTAAAGTGTGAAATCCTTCCGGGGCTGAAGAGGTTAAGTTAGATTAAATGAATTAAGTCAAATGGACAGCCCGACTATCACCTTCGGTGCCCACAAAGGGCATGCAGTCCAGAAAGTCAGATCTCAAACAATATAATATACAAAATTATAAATCAAACTCACATGACAAATGTGAATTAAATAAGTGCAGTGTTATATATAAAATCCATAAACCCTTAGCAATTTGTTACCAACAAAATAATAACAATATAATTAATATGTCATTCTTCAAATAAGAATACCAATCTGTATGAAGAGACATGATAGGAATTTATTTGTAGGGTTACTCAGCAATATATTATTGATAGTAAAAAGATGTAATTTCTGGTAAGAATGACAAATCCGTGAGAGATCGCATGGACTATGAGACAGGCATAGTGTATACTTGGAAAAGACCAGGCTCAGGTGGATGTTTTCGCAGGAGATCCGGCAAAAAACGGGTTAGTTTTTCTGATTCAGAACTTCACTCCCCTAATGATACGCTAGTGGTAACAGCATCCAATTCGTCACTTGAATCATTAAACAGACACCCGGGAACTATTGCCTCTACAATATCACAGGATTTAAGCAAGGCTGCTCCGGCCTCGCACAAGAAAAAGAAAAAACACACACAAAAACAAGGAGAGGGGGCATCAAACACAGATGATACCACTCACAACTGCTACCCCCTAAGAGATCGGACTCGGAAATAGCACAGAATGTCCTGAATGTGTCGGGGAGACCACTTGAACCCACCGAACTTTCACTACTAGCAAAAGGTTTGAATTACTGTCCTGATTGCCATTTTGATTTATTTAAAACCATTCTAGATGTTAATAGGTTTGCACGCTCGCTTACTTTAAAAAAAACATTATTTTGATGATCAGGACTGTCATTCGACTGTTGATAGGGTTTTGAATGAGTACCATGATGAAAATCAAGACAAGCCATCTACTTATAGCTTTGTGGATTTATGTGCTGAATGCGACCTATTTGATATAGCCACAGAGGCAGGACCTCCTTCGGCAGAAATAATGGGAAAGCATTCGGGCATACCATTCAAGCTACGATCCGACTTTTACCCGATAAATTCAAGGGGAAAAGATATGGATCTCTTTCAGCCATAGCCCGTCTCTTACCCGCCTAGCCCGTCGCTCACAATCCTCAGTACGCTCAGATAACCATAGTAAAGGAGAAAGCGAAGCTCTCAGTAAACTTTGTGAGGACCAAAGCTTGGTTATAAAAAAACTCTGACAAAGGGGGTAAAGTGGTGGTGATGGATGCTGGGTCGTACAGAAGTGAGGCTGTGCGACAATTACAGGACAACACCACCTACCTGAAGTTACGGGCTGATCCCACAAATAAATTTCAAACAGAGCTAAGTGTATTGTTGGACAGTGTAGTGGCCATGGGGTTCTTTAGTAAAGAGGAGAGGGACATGCTTGTTCCTGATTTACTTGTGATACCTGCGTTCCACCACCTACCTAAAATTCACAAAGGTCTAGATCCATTGACTGGTAGACCAATCGTTGCCGGCATAGGCTCATTGAATGAGCGATTGGGGCAATGGTTGGACTGCCAATTACAACCTCTGGTTAAGGATTTACCCAGTTACCTCAGAGATACAAAACAATTATTATCTGAGTTACAATATTTCAAATGGGAGTCAGAATACACATGGATCACCTGTGATGTTAATAGCTTATATTCGTCAATCCCACACACATTGGGTATTCAGGCGGTAGCCTATTTTTTGAAGAATCATAGTAACTATTCCCTTGTTCATCAGGAAAGATTCTTCTGTGCCTTGAATTTTTATTAACTCATAATTACTTTATGTTCGATGGGGACTTCTACCTCCAGAAGTGCGGGGCCTCTATGGGGGATAAATTTCCCCCCTCCCTAGCCAAGCTTTACATGGGTTGGTGGGAGAGGTCCCGCATTTTCGGGTCTGGAAGTCCCCATCGAGCAACAATATGCTATTTTCGTCGCTATATTGACAATTTGATTTTTATCTGTCGTAAGTGTGTGGGCAATCTAGAAGATTGGCTACACTATTTGAATGACAATCCCCTTAACTTGGGGTTTACGGGTGTGATGGATTCCAATTCCATCACCTTTCTGGATGTTATTCTGGAAGGTGTTGATGGCTGTGTGGTATCTAGGTTATTTAGGAAATTGACGCAGGGAATTCCATTTTGAGAGCTGATTCAGGTCATCCTAGGCATCTTATTAGGGGAATACCCATTGGTCAATTTCTTAGACACAGGCGAGTGTGTAGTAAGGAACAGGATTATAAACAGGGGGTTCAAAATATGAAACGTTTCCTAGACAGAGGTTACCCTGAAACTACTATTAATAGAGTGATAGATATCGCTGATTCTACTAAAACGGTTAACCTCTTTCGGGACAAACGTACACATACACAAGAACATGGGAGACAGAGGGGACAGAATATTCCTGTATTTTCAACCCCCTATAGTAGAGAGTTCAACTCCATTAGGGGAATAGTGAATAGATATATTCCCGTTCTCCTGAATGACCCTATTTACACCAAGGTCCTATCTGGAGGGGTTAAATTTGTTTCCCGTAGAGCCCTGACATTGGGGGATTCACTCTCTCCCACTCTATTTAATTGTTGAACACCTAAATCCCACTGGCTTCAGTTTAGAGGGACATAAGTGGGTTATGTATACAGGGCCTGGAAAAAGTTTTATTACCTAAGGGGGGGGGCGACAGATTTAGACTTTTGTGCAAACGGGAGGTTTATTGGATTTTTAAAATGGATACGAGACAGCCCCCTGGACTTAAGTTTGAGTGGGACGTGTCACATTTTTATGACTAAATCCCACTCTTCTTGTCCTCGTGTTATAAATAACTATATATGTAGCTATTTTTTCTTTCCTTTATCCCCCCCTTTTGCCAAGTATTCAGCACTTGATCTGTCGCCCAACACCAGTTATTGGTGTCAATTCTAACATCTCTCTTTGTAGCTGCAGGATTAACTTTTCTGCTGTTTTGTAGCTGCCGGAGGGAGGATTCAGGTGTTCCGTGTGTAGGTTTATAGTTTTGATGCCGTTTCCGTTATGATGATTATCATCTATACGGGAACTAATGCTCAACTTTAACTTTAATTTTAATTTTGAATGTTTAAGTACTGTCAATTGTGACCATCACATGGTCCCTGATTCATGAATCTTCCCTCCCACATCGGTACCTTGATATCGGTGTGTGTGTATGCACACTGACACATCTAGTATTGCAGTGTGCCTCCACCGTCATCTGGGTTATTAGGAACAAGAAGAAACTTTATATCAATAATATATTGCTGAGTAACCCTACATTTAATTCCTAATCAAATCAGTTCCTATCATGTCTCTTCATACAGATTGGTATTCTTATTTGAAGAATGACATATTGATTATATTGTTATTATTTTGTTGGTAACAAAATGCTAAGGGTTTATGGATTTTATATGTAACACTGCACTTATTTAAATCACATTTGTCATGTGAGTTTGATTTATAATTTTGTATATTATATTGTTTGAGATCTGACTTTCTGGACTGCATGCCCTGTGTGGGCACTGAAGGTGATAGTTGGACTGTCCATTTGACTTAATTCATTTAATCTAACTTCATTTAATTTATTTAATTCAATATTCAATTTATTCTCTGTGTTTATTAATTTATTTCATATTATACTCCGCATGATATTTTCATATTATGTCATTCTCATGTTTTCATGCTTTTTCTTTAGTCGTTTTTGATTTTTCTAAATGCTGTTCACTTGTCATCACTAATGGTTTTCAATTGTCGGCATTGATTGATTAATTACTAATCATGATCACATTTGTATTTTTTGTATTTTTTGGTGTATTTATACCTGTTGTATGTTCCTCTAAGTCAAGCTATGAGTAAGCACCAGCCCCAGGTGTGAAACGCATAAGCTGGGACTTGTGGTTCACCATTATCTGTACCTGTACCTCTTGTTATCAATAAACTACAAGATTGGATTCAGTGTGCTGCTATCCAGCCTTTATTCTCTCAACGGCCACAACTCTGATGGAGGGGTCATTATGCAAACAGCATTTTACAAGAGGCTCCTGAATGACACCCTAAACTTGCCACCTGCAGTGCAAAATGTGTGTGACCTCAATTTTGTCTTTGTGACAGATGAGGCCTTTGCTCTTGGAGACCATCTGATGAAGCAATTTCCAACAGGCAACCTGACCCCTGAGCAGAGGATCTTCAACTACAGACTGTCTCATGCCAGAAGGGTGGTGGAGAGTGCGTTTGGTATCTTGGCCAATCGGTTCCGGCTCTTTTTAACACCGATAAACCTGGCGGTAAACAAAATTAACCATGTGGTGTTGTGCTGCTGCATACTCCAAAATTCAAGCAGCTACATCACCTCCCTGCCAAGTGACATTGACCCTGCCCTGGCAGGCTCTGGTACAGCGGCTGAAGAGCATCCTTCTTTGTCTGCAATGGTGGACATCCAGAATGCCCGTGCTACCTTGCCCAGCCATAATGCACAAGAGTTAAGACAAAAATACCTCAATTTTTTTGTGGGCAGAGGGGCAGTGTCTTGGCAGGAATTGATTCCTGATCATGTTTAACCTTTTTTGCCCTTATAAATAGAGCTGAGCGAACCCGAACTGTAAAGTTCGGGTTCGTACCGGACTTCAGGGTGTCCGTGTCCATGTCCCGAACCCGAATATTTGAGAAAAAGTCCAGGTTCGGGGTTTGGGTATTTTTTCGTGCCTTTTCGGGCAGCCAATCAACAAGCGTTTCACTCGTTTGCCCTTAGAAGCCATCACAGCCATGCCTACTAATGGCATGGCTGTGATTGTCCAGTGCATCATGTGACCCAGCCTCTATATAAGCTTGAGTCATGTAGTGCTGCATGTCACATCATCTCATATTATTATAGGGAGAGGATCCTGCTGCTACTGTGAGGGACAGATTAGCTTTCAAAAATCATCTCATACTAGTATAGGGAGAGGTTTCTGCTGCTGGTGTGAGGAACAGATTAGCTTTCAAAAATCATCTCATACTAGTATAGGGAGAGGATGCTGCTGCTGGTGTGAGGGACAGATTAGCTTTATAAAATCTGTTAAAAACAACAATTTATTGGTGGGTGGGTGCTAGAGGAGATTTTTGTTTGCTAGAGTACATGTTTGCTAAGCAAAGTGCCTCATATAAAACCTAAGCAATTTTTATGTTTGTTAGGTGGGGGTTTGCAGCCATTTTTGCAAGTGCAGTGCACTTGCAACTGCTTGTGTGTCAGGGACACTACTTTAATTGTGTTCTGTTAGTTCAGTTGGCAACATTTTGACATATTTAAATACTGCTTTTACATTGCAGTTAGACAGTTTTGCAGTTTGAATTGCTGTCATTCTGCCTGGTGGACACGGACAGTTTTAAAAACCTGATGGTGGTGGCTGTCCCACAGTACGTGGTTCCCAACCGCCACTACTTTTCCAGGCGAGCCATATCTTACCTGCACAAACAAGTCGGGGACAAGATCAAGTGTGCACTGCGCAACGCCATCTGTGGCAAGGTCCACATAACCACTGATACATGGACCAGTAAGCACGGGCAGGGATGCTATATCTCTCTAACTGCACACTGGGCAAATGTAGTGGCGGGTGGGCCTGAGGCGGATAGCTGTTTGGTGCATGTCCTTCTGCCACCGAGGATTGCAGGGCATTTCTCTTTGCTTCCTGTTGCCTCCTCCTCCTACTCCGCTTCCTCCTCCTCTACCACCTCCTCATCCTCAGCGTAACACCTTCACCACCAACTTCAGCACATCCGGGGGGAAACAAGAGCAGGCTGTTTTAAAACTGATATGTTTGGGGGATAAACCCCACACTGTGCAGGAGCTGTGGACGGGCATTGAACAACAGTCCAATGAGTGGTTGTGGCCACTGAGCCTCAAGCCTGGCCTGGTGGTGTGTGATAATGGGCAAAATCTCGTAGCAGCTCTGGGCCTAGCCAGTTTGACACACATCCCTTGCCTGGCGCATGTGCTGAATTTGGTGGTGCAGAAATTTCTAAAAAACTGCCCAGACATGTTAGAGCTGATGCAGAAAGTGCGGGCCGTCTGTGCGTGCTTTCAGCGTTCTAACCCTGCTGCTGCTCGCCTGTCTGCGCTGCAGCAGAACATCGGCCTTCCCGCTCACTACCTCCTATGCGACGTGCCCACAAGGTGGAACTCCACCTTGCACATGCCGGAGAGACTGTGCGAGCAGCAGCAGGCAATAGTGGAGTTTCAGCTGCAGAACACACGGGTCAGTCGCTCTGTGGAACAGCACCACCTCACCACCAACGAGTGGGCCTCCATGCGAGACCTGTGTACCATATTGCGGTGTTTCGAGTACTCCACCAACATGGCCAGTGCCGATGACGCTGTTCTCAGTGTTACTATCCCACTTCTATGTCTCCTTGAAAAAACACTTCAGGCGATGATGGAAGAGGATGTGGCACAGGAGGAAGAGGAGGAGGAAGAGGGGTCATTTCCACGGTTATCAGGCCAGTCATTCACAAGTGGCTTGGAGGGTGGGTTCCTGCACCAGTATAGGCCAGGTAAAAAAATTTCAAGCCAGGGCACAGTTCTGGAGGATGAGGAGGACAAGGATTATGAGGAGGAGGAGGAGAAACCGTGTTCACAGCAGGGTGGCACCCAACGCAGCTTGTGGGCATCACTGGAGTGTGGCTGGGGGGTATGGAGGACACAGATGATACACCTCTCACAGAGGTCAGCTTGTCCTTGCCTCTGGGCAGCCCGGCACACATGAGTGGCTACATGCTGCAGTGCCTGCGCAACGACAGCCGAGTTGTCCACATTGTAACTAGTGCTGATTACTGGGTGGCCACCCTGCTTGATCCCCATTACAAGGACAATGTACCATCCTTAATTCCCTCACTGGAGCGTGATCGGAAGATGCGCGACTACTAGCGCACGCTGGTAGACGCGCTGCTGAGGGCATTCCCAAATGACACCGGGGGCTCAGTGGAAGCACAAGGCCAAGGCAGAGGAGGAGGAAGAGGTCGCCAATGCAGCTGTGGCACTGCCAGCACCTCAGTAGGCAGGGTTAGCATGCCCGAAATGTGGAAAAGCTTTGTCAGCAGCACGCCACAACAACCAGCACCACCAGCTGATAGGCAACGTCTTAGTAGGAGGCAGCATTTCAGCAACATGGTGGAACAGCATGTGTGCACACGCCTACACGTACTGACTGATGGGTCTGCCCCATTCAACTTCTGGGTCTCCAAATTAGGCACATGGCCTGAGCCTCCCCTTTATGTCTTGGAGGTGCTGGCCTGCCCTGCAGCCAGAGTATTGTCTGAACGTGTGTTTAGCACGGCAGGGGGCGTTATCACAGACAAGCGCAGCCGCCTGACCACAGCCAACGTGGACAAGCTAACGTTTATTAAAGTGAACCAGGCATCGATCTCACAAGACTTGTCTGTACCTTGTGCAGAATAGACTTTTATACTGGCCTCACACAGCCATTGGTATACTTAAGTGAACTTATTCTTTTTTTGAGGCCTCCTCAACCTCCTACTCCACATCCACCTCCTCCTCCATTTTTTTTTTTGTGATTTTAAGTTATTTCCCTATCCACATTTGTTTGCAGGGCACTTGTCCTACTCTTACCCCCCATTTTGCTTCCTTTTTCAGGCCTCTAGCCCTTTCCAGGAGTTTGGGTCACCATTGACTTCAATAGTGTTCGGGGTCAAGTTCGGGGCCGAACTCAAACTTTTTTGCGAAGTTCGGCCGAACACGCCGAACCCGAAGATCCAGGTGTCCGCTCAACTCTACTTATAAACTAATCCTTCAGTTTAACTACTGTTGTCTGTTGTTTTTCGATGTATAAGATATGTTCTATATATATTTATTTTCTTGTACACTTGCTCCAAGAGGGAAATGCAACCTTCATTGCTACATGAGTTCACAATATCATCTTCAGCTAAGTATTCTGTTGTGCTGGGGGTCTGCTACACACACACAATGTTTTTGTTCCTCATGCATGGAATGCATGAAGAAAAAAACATGATGCAGTCCCAACTGCTTTGAATTTTCCCTGCTCAAATTAGCATGAGTTGACAACATGTAAGAGCACATTTGCAATGTAAATACATCAACTTAGTAAATTCCCAGGCATAGATGAAGTAAATAAGATGCCACACACTGTTTAGTTCAAATCTTTTTACTCCAAAGACATTCAGAGTTGCTTTTTAAGGTGGTTAACCGAAAAAAACATCTTTGTTTCTAACATGTAGGTATTTAGGCATTCATCATATTTATTGGGTTACCCAGGTATGTCTAAAACCTTTACTTACACATTCAAAAGTCACTCACTTCCAGTGTTCGTGGAAAAGTGATGTGCAAAGGAGACATCAATATCCCAAGACTGTGTGGATGCTGCATCCTCACATGGTGTGATCTGATGTTCCCCCCCTAAAATGTCAAAATTGAATCCACACCCACATAGTGGCTTCTCAAAGAGATTATGTCCAGTATGGAATTCCTAAAAGGGGGTTTATTTACAACCAGCAACATTTCTAAGCCCCCAAATGACAACGTGTGTAAACATGTGCTATATCCCATCAGAGGGTATCAAGTGTCATGTTTCTGGAGTGCAACCCCCCTTCCTCCAAACTAGAGTTGCTTGGAGAAAGGGGTGTTGCAGCAGCAAAACGCGTCAGTGGATACCATCACAGGTTCTGAGCTGATGCATTTCTGGGGTGCCTCCCCTTTATCCAAACTCGAGTAGCTTTGATAGAGGGGGCACCCCAGAAATGCGTCAGCTCAGAACCTGTGATGGTATCAACTGATGCATTTCGCTGCTGCAACCCCCCTTTCTCCAAGCAACTCTTGTTTGAAGGAAGGGGGGTTGCACCCCAGAAACACGACTTTGATACCCCCTGATGGGATATAGCACACATTTACACACTTTGTCATTAGGCCAGTGTTTAGCAACTCCACTCCACAGAACTTGTTTTGGGGATTTGACCCAGAGAATGTTAGCTATTTCAATGCCGTACGAATTAGCACAGTAGTTTCTACTGAGTTAAATATGGAGAACAGTGTCAGTAGAAAATAGAAGCACACAAGGGCGCATTGGCCTAGCGCATTATCCTCAGTGCAGAAACATTTATTAAAAGTCATAAAATATACTCACAAACATAGTAAAATCACAAGCGTATCAAAGGTATGCGGCTTCTCATTCAATGGTATATCCTGATGGTATCCTGGACAAAATTTCTAACGCGTTTCAAGGCCACAGCCTCTTCCTCAGAGCCTGATGTACCTGAATTGCAAGTGTATGCAATATCCAAAAAAGGATGCCTTGTTGTTGTTTTTTGTTTGTCTTTTGGCTCTTATTTGCTTTATTTTGCCATTCTGGTGATCCTCCGGTGCTCTCATCTCTCCTCCTCTCCCCTTCCCTCCCCTTGACCCGGGATGAGGGTGTGCTGATCCACCAGGCATAGTCACATCTCCTGGTGCAGTCTGCCTAGCTAATGACGGCGTGGCAGTGCGGCAGGCAAGATCCTGCCCAAACACAGGACGGCGCATACACTTCCGGGCGGGCGCCCGACAAGACAGTGAGTGAGACAGAGGTCTGACTGGCATCAAGGGGCGGTACATTGGGTCCCGCCCCTTTGCATGCGTTCCGAGGCAGGAGGATTCACTCATCTGTCGGCTTAGTTTTTACACGCAGAAGAAAGAAAGGTACCAGTTGTTCCTAAGGATCAGACTGAAGGTTTCTCTTCCCTGATCGTCGCTCTTTTTTATGTCTCTATTTTATGTGTAACCAGTGCTGACAGACCAAAAGCTTTACACTACATGTGAAATATGAATTACTGGTACACTGAAACTAGCAAAGAAACAACAAGCCTCTTAGTCAGATGATGTGTATTTTGGATGTAAAATGACGTTATATGTGGATGCCCGCTATATACACCATATACACATACACACACATATACATGTGTTTTGTTTTTGTTTTTTTATATCTCTCATGTATCTGTATGTACCCCATTATTTTTTTGGGGGGTTGGCCTATGTGAGTGTAGTCCAATTAGATCACTGTTCCATGCCCACTGAGTGGGCACATGGTTGTTCCCACCCCCTTTTTTATTGCTGGCTGTGTGTTATAAGGCTGTGGCTCTGACGTGGTACATCAGGCTCTGAGGAAGAGGCTGTGGCCTCGAAACGCGTTAGCCATTTTGTCCAGGATACCATCAGGATATATCATTAAATGCGAAGCCGCATACCTTTGATACGCTTGTGATTTTACTATGTTTGTGAGTATATTTTATGACTTTTAATGTTTCTGCACTGAGGATAATGCGCTAGGCCAGTGCGCCCTTGTGTGCTTCTATTTTCTACAGTATGTTGGGACTCCCCCAGTCCTTCAAGAGGCAGCACAGCGGCACATTATCCAGCGATATCACAGGCAAACACCCCGTATCTTCACTGTGGAGTCACCCTCCCCCCCCCCCTTTTTGAGCACAGGAACATTCACTGCTCATTTTGTAAAACAGTGTCTGTTACTGTCCCTTGAGGAGTGGAGTGAACAAAGCCGTCACATTTACAAGTGTGTAAAAGGAACAAAAAAAAGGGAAATTTACAAAAAACAAAACAGCCAACAGCTGCCTAAAAAACATGACAGAAGTCTAAGAGCAAATTAAAATTTTGCAAGCATGTCCCCACAATCCGTCAGTCTGCATTGTAAAGCTGTAGCAGCCTTCTTTATATTCTCCAGCTCCTTGCAACGCTGGATAATATCTCCCCTTAATCTGCCAACAGTGCAAAGTTGCAAAGTGGAACATCATGCCCTGTTTATAAGAGTAAAATGTATTAGAGCAATGATGGTCAAGTGGCTGAGGCCCTACATAGTGATTTTGGGGGAAGTTAATATTAAAACTCATTAAATACTTACCTACCCAGTGGATTGTTGGGTATGACCTGCTTGCCCTTCAGACACCTACACTAATCTGAATGTAAACACTGACACTACTGTGTAATCTTTGGCCTGGTGTCTGGGTCTCCAAAACTAGCCAACCTATCAACACACACAGCTACTTACACCTCTTCCTTAGCCATGCTAATGTGAATGTGTGAATATTATAACAGTACTTACTTGGACAAACAACAGGCTCACCAACATCTTGTTCGTTTTCAGAATCAAGGACATCTTCAGAAATGACACCTTGGGGAGCTCTTCACACTCAATTTGCTCTAAAACAGGAAAATACAACACTCATTAACCATCCCAAAGTCACATCTGGTTCTAACATATATTATTTGAAATTTTTATAGTTGACCAACCTTCGACTTGTTCCTGGATGAAACTTGGTGGGTCACTGATTGACTGCACTACAGTTGACTCTGGAGGATTTTCTGCCAAAAAACATAAAAAAGGGGAGATGATGCCATTTTCCAGGGGCTAAAGACTTGACAGGTGCCAACATTGAAAAACTCCTACAGTTGCCCCCCCCCCGGTTCCTACAGGATGTGGGATGTCTGATGACCATCATAGCAGGCAGCCATTTGTGTGACTACGAGCACTGGGGGGCTCTCCTCTCCCCATGTCTGCACTGGCAAGGCTGTATTAATGGGCACTGATGAGACAGGCAGCAACCAGCAAGTGACACTTAACCCTTCATTTAGGCCTGAAGCCCCCGCCCTTTTGCCCACCTAGCAGAACCCCTGTCTATGGCTACATTTATATATTTTAAGATGTTGCACTTGCATTTTGTTTGAGAAGGTGGGCTTGATTCCTCCTCCGTTGCTGGGCCAGGGATGGGAGCCTCTCTTTGTCCCTTGCGGTGGCTTACCTGCATCCTTTTTTTATGTTTCCCTGTTGAAAGATAAAAAAATATGTAAGTGCCAAAGCTAAAGTGTGTAAAAACATTAACAAATTATATTCTTTATATATGCTTTAGATTTACCTTGGAAGTTGGAATCCCAAGGCATACAAACAGTTTCAAACCTCAGCTATAATTCTCTCTAGCTACTTTTACCAAGAACATACGCAGATACATAATTTACACATATACATATTGCTTACATACAACAATTGCTTACTTTTTTGAAGGATATGATGAATCTTCTCCAGCTGGTCTTGTTCCCTGTGTTTAAGATCAGACCAGGGAACTTCCGGTCCAGCGCTGCATGGGGCAGCTGCCTCTCAGCTAGCTCCCAACTAGTGCCCTCACAAATCGGCATATAACGCCATTCACGCCTCGGGGATCACCCCAACACCTAGGAAGTACCCCCCTAGCCTGGCCATGGACAAATACCTGGAAAAGTCCGCTCCGCGAGCGGCTCCACCGCATCCGCTGCAGCTGCCCGAAATCGAGGCCCCGGCTTCGGCCTGTAATCTCGGAGCTCATGCCAGCGTTCCGGCGGCTCTGAATAGCCTGCAGCCCGCTCGATCCTACTCAGGGGCACATGTTATTATACAGGATACCCCCCCAGCAGACCCAGAGATGGAAGTAGGCACAGATACACAGACCTCACCACAATTTAAAGGGGTCACGACCACCGATCAGATAGCACGGGCAGTGGCCGCTCTCCTCACCCCAATGATCGAAACCACTGTGCAGAAGGCAATCAGCAACAGCTTGGCCCAGTTCCAGAGGGTCATCAATGAACACTCTTCCAGACTAAATGAAGTTGAGCACCGTGTGTCCAATTTAGAAGACGAATTCTACCAGATGCAAGGATCGGAGCAATCCCAGGATAAATCGATCCAATATATCGCTCAGAAACTTGAAGACCTCGAGAACAGATCGAGACGCAACAATTTGCGATTTGTAGGGGTTCCAGAATCACTACATAATCATAATTTACCAGACTTCTGCACAAAATGTATCCTGGAGGCCCTGGGCCTCTCGTCCCCAGCCATGGTTGAGAGAGCTCACCGTGTGGGACCGTATAACGAAGAGCGCGCATCGCCGAGGCCAATTATTGCTCGCTATCTAAACTATGTCGATAAATCCAATATCCTACAAAAATACCGCCAAACAAAGTCCTTCCAGATAGATGGGACCAAGATACTAATCTTTGCAGATTATTCCATCGAAGTCTCAAAGAAAAGAAAGGCCTTTCAAAGTGTTTGCTCTCAGCTCTTCCAGCGTAACATAAAATTCACGTTGGCATACCCAGCGGTGTTACGTCTCAAAGCGCCGAATGGGGATCAACTCACTTTTCAGGATCCTGCAGAAGCGGATCACTTTCTCCGCTCCCTCCAGACCTCATCACACTCCACTCAAGTCAACATCTCTCCTACGATCAATCGTCCCCAAGTACAGAGGAGCCCAAGAAAAGATTCTCCTAAGTGCCTAAAATACTCCAACTCTGGTATTCACACGACACCCCGCCGAGAATCTGCTCCTGCCATCAACCAACCTCTCATAAAGTTTGTTGTACATCAGAAAGGTCACTGCTCCACTATTACCCAGTTATCCTGTTGGGCCCAATGGTTGTCTGACCTATGTGAGCATAACTATTAGTTCAAGTTTGTTATCAACATTTTGGAATTTGCCTCTTGGTTGTTCTAATCATCCTGAATATTAGAACAACTGCGGGTGCGCAGGCTAATAGCGCTGCCAGTCATTTGTTATTTGCAATGTCTATAGCCTCATGGTTCATTTTACAGTTTCTTTATTTTCCTGTATAGGTCTTCTGCCTAAACGAATTGCTACATGCACTTGCTCTCTCCTCAACCTTGGAGACACCACAGGTGCTCCCCCCAAAAGTGTGAGTGCCATGCAGTACTCAACCCCTCGGGGGTACACGAACCGTGCAATTAAGGTGCTTTTGAAGGGAGTCCATAGGCGCAGTTCGTTCATGCGGGAAGAAGTGAAGTTCCTTCTTGTTTTACTTATATGCTCTTTTTACATGTCTTGCTCTTCGCATAACAGTCACCTCACCCTTCCTATCTACACATTCTCCTATCCTCTTGGCAAACCTTACTCTCCTACCCCGTCCAATGCACTAATTTACCCATCTCCCTCCTCACAATTCTCCCACTTACGTCCTCAGCCTAAAGCTACGCCCCAGGCAATCACGACTTCTACACCCCCATCATCCCTTCACTTAATATGAACATAGTGTCATGGAATGTTAAGGGACTTAGATCCCCAATCAAAAGAATCAAAGTCCTTAGACACCTTAAAAGATTAAAAACGGACATAGCCTTTTTGCAGGAATCTCATCTATCCTCCTCTGATTTCCACCACATGCGTAAATTATGGGTAGGGTCGGTTTACGGGTCGGATGCCCCCGGCCGTAAGGCTGGAGTCCTAATCTTAATCCATAAAAACTTCCCGCACAAACTAATCGCATCAGACACTGATACTCAAGGCAGATTGATCACAATACGGATCCAACATGCCAATTCCGAATACCTACTAACTAACGCCGCGAAAAAATCCTTTGAAGCATGGGCAGACAAAGTTGAACTACTACATAGAGCCCATTTCGAAGCTCACTTTCATAAATTTGGCAACAAGTCAGGTAAACTACTGGCCAGACTATGCAAGGGCCCCTCTAAGCCTACACATATAGTTTCCCTCAGAGACCCCACAGGTAATATTAAATCCAAACCCAAAGATATCAGCCAGGTAATGTTAGACTTCTACACTAACCTCTATGCTTCCGACCCTATAGACAAGGAAGAAGCGCATAAACTACTAGCCCAGGTAAATCTCCCCAAGATCACCCCCTCATAATTGGAGATGCTAAACTCTGATATATCCCCTAAAGAAATAGATACAGCCATACGACACCTACCCCCCTCCAAAGCCCCCGGCCCAGATGGTCTCACAGGGGAATTTTACAAAATTCTGAAAGATGACATCATGCCAACCTTACAAATTGTATACGCAACTCTATGGCATGGTGGCGTTTACCCTCCCACTGGAAATCAAGCCATTATTAAATTGTTAGGAAAGGAAAAGACCCCACCCAACCCGGATCCTACAGACCCATATCCCTTTTAAATATTGATGTAAAGTTACTCTCCAAAATTATAGCCATGAGACTAGCCACAATTATGCCTGACCTCATAGATACTGCGCAGTCTGGCTTTATACGGGGCAGAACTGCTACATTGAACATCAGAAAAGTCCTAGCGGTGTTGGAAACGGCAAAACGAGATGGGGGGAGCCATGCCATCATCACTCTGGACGCAGAGAAAGCCTTCGATAATGTCAGCTTCGAATGGCTACACCTAGTACTGGAGCGACTAGGTTTCAAGGGCTCTTTTACCCACCTCATCGAAGCTATGTACTCAGCTCCTGTGGCCAGGCTGGTGGTGGCGGGTCTCCTTACCCCCGAATTCAAGCTGCATAAGGGAACCAGACAAGGATGCCCCCTTTCTCCCCTGCTGTTTAATCTAGCCCTGGAACCGCTTTCCAGATACATCAATTACATTGCCCCCCTCCATGGCGTTAAATTTTGAGACTACGAACTACGCTCTTCTTTATTCGCTGATGATGTCCTCATATTCACTTCAAAACCTGCCACAGACATGATCACAATAAGAAATATCTTTGATACATTTAGGTTATGCTCTGGCCTTCGCATCAATTATCATAAAAGTGAGATGCTCCCACTGGGAACCTCCTCTAAACCTTCCTGGACCTCAGATTCCCCATTTGCAATAGCCCACTCCCACATAACATTTCTAGGTATCAGAATCGGCAAACTGCCCTCATCTCTCTATTATCTCAACTACCCCCTCTCTTGACTAAAATGTATCGGGAAATGGACAGCTGGATGGATCTGCCCCTCTCGCTCATGGGGAGATGTTATTTAATAAAAATGGTCACCTTTGCTCGCCTTCTATACCCCCTCTAAACAATCCCACTTCTACTGAAGCACAAAGATATACAAATGCTCAATAAGAGCATGTCACACTTTATCTGGCGGGGCAAGCGTCCCCGCATTTCCCTGCACAAACTGCATCTCCCCAGGAGCGAGGGTGACACTAGTCTTCCCAATGTTAGACTGTATAATATAGCATGCTTGCTTAGATTTAGCCTAGATTGGATAACTCAATCTTCTCGACACTCCAACTACCAAATTGAGTCATCTATGGTGCAACCCTACTCCTTGGCAGCACTCCTCCACTCTAGGTGGAAGGCAACTCCACCAGACATCCAACACAATCTCCTGCTCAGGGACACTGCGATAGCCTGGAGAGAACACAGGAAACTCCTCAAACTAACCCCCTACATGTCTAAATTCCTCCAGATTAGGGGCAATCCAAGCTTCCCACCAGGAGGGGAACATAAAATCTTCAAACAATGGGAAGCCAAGGGCCTGTCAAGATTCTCCCTCTTGTTTGATAATCTCACTGGGACCCCCCAGGACTTTTCCTCCATTGCAACACAATACTCTATATCAAAAAGCCATCTTTTCTTCTACTGGCAATGCGTCAGCTTTGTACAGTCCTCCTGCACGGATAAACTCAAGAGATTTCATGAAAGCTTTGTAGATACCCTCCTCTATAAACAATCCTATAAAATCTTGGATATCTACAAACCATTGCTGACACAGTCCTCCTGCCCTTTGAGCTCTTCCTCAGTAGCAAACTGTAACA
>BLSH010306821.1:120602-137091 GCA_018402905.1 Glandirana rugosa
ACAATGTCAAACGATGACTCCTTCTCGAGTTTCCCGTCCTCCTGACACAGTCGTTACCAAACATCTATAGGCGGATATCTACAAACCATTGCTGACACAGTCCTCCTGCCCTTTGAGCTCTTCCTCAGTAGCAAACTGTAACAAGGACTTCAGAGAAACTGACCTGGTCGACAAAATTCTAAAAGGATACCATACTACCCTTAAATTAACCCCGAACGAGATTTGGCGGGAAACTCAACTGAAAATAATGCATCGGGCTTTTATCCCATTCCTATCAAATAGCTCCGTACCCCAATCTGCACACTGCCCACTTTGTCAGCATTTCAAACCTTCCCTCACACATCGATTCTGGAACTGCTTACACATTGGTACCTTTTGGGACCGTATCCTTTTATATGTCTACAACATCACTTTCATCTCCCTACCGAAAGATCCCTTACTCCTTCTTTTCGGTTACTGGGAAGTGGAACAACACCCGCTGAAGGCCGGAGCTAAAGACTGCATTCTTACATGCCTTCTCATAGCCAGAAGAGCCATCCTGAAGCTCTGGACTTCCTCCTCAGCTCCCTCGGTCAACCAGATCAAAAAGGAACTGACCGCACTCTTCTTTAAAGAAAAGCTCAACACAGACTTTACCCTCCCTAAGGCGGCAAACTACTTTCACCAAAAGTGGAACCTATTCAAATCTCACACGTGGGCATCAAAGGAGATCGAGCACCTACAGGACTCCTTCACATACTTTCTGGACCATACATCTTCTTTCACCCAAGACGGGGTTGGATAAATACCACCTTCACCCCACCATGGCCTGCGTGAACCATACGTTCTCAATTTATGTGAATTACCCGTCAGGTGGGCCAGTACTCACAGCATGCCCCGGAAAGAAATAACAACTTTTCACCATGACCTGTTGGACTAGGACCCCCCCCCCCCCCTCCCTTCCCCCTCCTATCTATTATCTGCCTGTATCTTGGCTGACTGTTATTTGAATTTTGTATCTTGTTTTATCAATAAATATTATACTGTTAATTATCGCTCAATTGTAAGAAAAAAACAAAAATGTCAAATCTCTCCGAGTCGTTTTCATGACTCTGAGTGCTCTCCTACCTTTGTATTATCATGAATTTATCTCAATAAATTCTTTTGAAAAAAAAAAAAAAAAGATCAGACCATTGTTTTCTGATTTGATCTTTAGATTGCTACACCATGTTCTTTCTTCAAAAATGCGACTATCTTCTCCAATATATAGTCTTTGCGGCTGTTGGGCCTCTCATCATTTGACAATTTGCTATCATAGTCATGCCTCTCTAGGATGCCCACTATGTCCACCATTTCAGCCTTGCTCATTGGTGTAGCTTTTGCCCTGCGATATGATCCTGCACGACGGGCCTGGCTGCAACTTGCCGAATCCGCCATATTTACTATGAAGGCTCCGCCGAGTGTGCTGCATGGAGGATAGGAGAGCTGTTCAGTCCCCAGCATCATGACACACCTGAGAGCGGAGTTACACATATGTGCAGTATATAAAGCCAGATCGCACGTTCAAGGGAATGGCTGTAGGTACGATCTGTGAGTGGACGGCGATCGTTTGGCAATGCAACAAATTGTGCATATAATGAAGGTTCGACTTGAACTTGTGGCATAGGTGGGTAGTGGCCTATAATGCTTGGATTGAGGCCTAGATGGGGGGTTAATGGGCTATACTGCTTGGATTGAGGCTTATATTGGGTCCAGCTTAGGGGTAGTCCAGATGAAGTTGAATTATGCTTTGTTGGCTGAGATGGCTGAGAAATTTTACTCTCCTGAGTTCCTGACCCAGTTTATTGATATGTACCTTGAGCTACCTTGTTTCTGGAAGGTGAAGAGCAAGGAGTATTTATTGAAGTGGCAAGCATTGGATAAACTGGCAGAGCTCTGTAAACCCGTTTACCCTCATGCTGACTATATATATGTACGGGAGAAAATTGCCAACCTCAGGACCACCTATACGAGGGAGCTCAGGGAGATTGAAAAATCAGAGAAGTCAGGAGCTGCAGCGGCTGATGTCTACGTCCCCAAGCTGTGGTACTTCCAAAGCTTGCAGTTTGTCAGTGACCAGACTGAGCCCAGGCCATCTATCTCCACCCTGTCATCAACATCTGCTGAAGCCACAGCTCCTGAACCTGAAGATGAAGTTGTGGAGGAGCCCATCTTGACCCAGGTATAGTGTTGTTGAACATATTATCCAGAAAACACACAATGATGATAAATAAACATTATTGGGCATATATTTGAGCCTTAAAGTTGTTTCCATATCAAAACACAGTTTTGGCCTAAAATAATTATAAAGATAAATCCTAATGCTGGTGCCAGAATGAGAGCCTTTTGTATTTCTAATTAGTCATTTAGTAACAGTGAGGAAATGTCAATTTGGTTTGATTGATGAACCACACAAACAAATATAATCTAATAATGTTACATTTTATACAAGGAAAGTGTCACAGAAACAGGCACTGGGGATGAGGCAGCTGCATCTTCCCAGGCTGTGTAGTCACAGATCCCTCCCCTGTGCCTTGGTCGGAAAAGAGCAAGAAAACATGCATGTGGAGGACAGCACTTCTACCTTTTTCAGCCAGACCACAGCAGTCCTGCAGAGGGACCCTAATGAGGAGGAATCATTTTCTGCATACACAGCAGCAAAACTCCAATGCATGACCCCATGTCAGAGGAGCACTTTGGAGGAGCTTATAACACTCATGCTGAGCAAGGGGGAGAGGCAATTCCATCTCCATGGCCCCCAGCAACAGCCATGGTCTGGGGATTATACCCAATAAGGGTCTTTTTTTGGGCTTAATTTTTTGGTGTATTCTTTTATTTTGATTTGGTTCTTTCCCACATTTTGAGAATTTAATGCTCTTTTTGTTTCTGTTATATTTTATTTGGTGACAGATACCGTGTGTAATTTAATTTATATTATTGTTTTTTTCTTCGAAATAAAGAGGAATTTGAAGAAGAATAGTTGCCTATGTTTTTTTATTCAAATGACATCTTTGAAGTAGGCAGTTACATTAAAAAGAAAAATAACAATTACCAAGGACACCAACATAGTTTGATTTTTCATATTTAGGGTTAAACGTTTTTATTGAATTTTACATGAAAGAACACAATTGAAAATGTACAGTTATATCTGTAACAGATAGCATGGTTAGACAGGTGCGTCGTTACAGTAGCCTCAGGTATCCTATGGTATTCCGAAGGTCAGCTATATCCGTGATAGTGAAAGCAGCGCTAAAACTGGATATATATTGTTAATAAGGAGCGCAGTGTTACTGTTCTATTTATCCTATGGTATTGTTACAAAAACCAACATCAATAGTCACTTATAGCAGTGATAGTCACGTTAAAATAAGCATAGATGAGAGGTAATGACTGTTTAGGCTTGCCAGCCCTCCAGGCACCCCTATGGGGAACACGCTGTGCACTGGAGGGGAGGGGCCAGTTGTCGTCCCGCCAAGGATGGGAATAGCGAAGTGACAAGGGGAGTTTCGATACACTTGTCAATGTAATCAGATACAACTGAAAAAACATTTAAACAACTTTCCATATGTGAACAAAGTTCAAGGACAGTAGAGAGAAAGAGGGGAGAAGTGCAGAAAGGGAGATAGTAGGGGGGGTGGGAGTCCACAGGGGTGGTCTGCAAGGTTGCTTCGGACAGCACTCGTGCCGGGGTTCGCAACTCACCATGGCAAAAGAACTTCTTGTTGAAATGTAGGGGGAAGAAATACGTCAATCCAGGGTTTCCACAAATTTTTGAATTTGGGGAGTCGGTCTGACTCTATAGCGTCTAGTTTGGCATGGACCATATAGGTGGTGACTCTGTGCTTAGTCTCGGCTATTGCCAAGAGAGGGGATTTCCACGCACAGCTATTGTTTGCTTAGCCACAGTAAATAGGGGGACCAGGCGCTTTAAATTGTTTACGAGATAAAGTTTCTGGTTTTAAGAGCAGTAATGCCATGGAAGACTCTGGGCTTAATGGTGTGTCCGTCAGCCGGGACGCTATATCGAAAATGGATTTCCAAAAGGTGTGTGCTATTGGACAGATCCACCATGTGTGAAAGAAGGTTCCTATTTCCGAACAGCTTTGGAAGCATTGTGGGGCGTAAGATGGGGCATATTTCGCGATTCTAGAGGGCACTAGATACCATCTAGTTAAAACTTTGTAATTCGTCTCCATCACTTGTGTGTTGGGGGAGGAGGATTTAACGGTGGACCATATTGAGGCCCATTGGTCAGGGTCTAGAGTGAGTCCTAGTTCATCTTCCCATTTATGGACATAGTGTGGTGGTTTGGGGCTTGTGGAAGCTAGGATGTGGGAGTAGAAATCGGAGATGGTTCCTCTTGCGTGTGGGTCTTGTTTACACAAGTTCTTGAAATAGGTGAAATTGTTGAGTGGGGCCTTACCGTAGATCAGTGGTGCGTAAAATTTTTTAATCTGGAGATAACGAAAGATCTCAGATTGGGGGATTTTATGTTGTTCTCTGAGTGCTGGGAATGTTAGGAAAGAGGAGGTAGAGACTAGGGTGTGTAATCTCAGCAGCCCTAGGGTGGCCCAAACGTGAAAGGCCAGAGGTGATTCCCAAGCAGGCAGAAAAGCAGGGTTTTTGAGAAACGAGAGGAGGGAGTTATGAGGGAACTGTAAACAGTGCCTTAGTTTCAACCTGTCCCATAGAGAGATTAAATGTTTGGTGATGGGGTTATGCAGTGTGGGACGATCTTTCTGACTAAGCCACAGTAAGTTGGAGACCGACAAGGGGGCACAATCGACTGATTTGATTGTTACCCTCATGGGTGTTTCATGAGTGGTGTGGTATTTGGGTAAGCTAGCTCGGTGGGCCGCTTTGTAGTAAATGGAGAAGTTAGGCACCCCTAGACCCCCGCGTGACTTCGGAAGGAAGAGCTTGGGCTTAGAGACCCTTGATTTGATAGCACCCCAGATAAATTTAGTCTTCTGAGTTAGGAGGATGTGCAGGAATTATGCTGGGAAGGGGATAGGTAGAACCCTAAAGAGGTATAACAGTTTAGACAAAATGCACATTTTAACAACTGTAATCTTTCCGAGCCATGATATAGGAAGAGGGGCCCATTGGTGCATAAGGTTTGTGACCAATTTTAGCATAGCTGGATAGTTTAATAAGAAGAGTTGTGTCGGATCAGCTGAGAGTTGAATTCCCACATATGGGATTGATTTTACCACCCATGAGAACGGGAGAGCTTCCTGCGCTGCGTCTAGTTCTGCCGAAAAGAGAGAGATATTCAGTGCTTTGGATTTTTGCATGTTGACCGCTAACCCTGACACTTTAGCAAGTGTTTTAAGTATAGGTAGTAGGTTGGGACCAGAAGTCATAGGGGAGGACAGGAATAGGAGGATGTTGTCCGCAAATAGACAGATTTTGTGATGGTATCCACTGAGTTTGATGCCCGTAATTGTCTGGTTCGACCGAATCAATTGCGCTAAGGGCTCTATAGCTAGTGCGAACAGAAGAGGTGAAAGCGGGCATCCCTGTCTTGTTCCTCTCTCTATATTATACTTTTGTGACTTGTAACCAGAATATCTGACATATGCCTTTGGTTTATCATATAATGCTTCAAGCCATTGCAGGAAGTGAGGTCCAAATCCCCATCTCCGTAGAGAATAGAGGAGATATGGCCAAGACAATGTGTCAAAGGCTTTAGTTATATCTAGCGAGAGGAAGCAAGCAGGGATGCGGCGTCTTCTGGCTGTGTGGGCTATGAGGGTTGCCTGGCGGAAATTGTCACTGGTCTGTCGTAACGGTATGAAACCCGTCTGGTCTCTGTGTACGAGTCTACCGACTAATGTGTTCAGACGAGTGGCCAGGATTTTAGTTAGTAGTTTTATGTCTAAGTTTAGAAGTGATATCGGTCGGAAATTAGCTGGAAGGGAATCGTCAGAGTTGGGTTTTAGGATCATACTGATTATGGCTGTCATTGTTTCCTTTCTAAAACTATGTTGATTAAGGATTGCGTTAGATTAGTGAGGATAGGGGTAAGGATCTCCGAGAAGGTGCGGTAATAATCTGCAGTAAAGCCATCAGGGCCTGGGCTTTTGTTTGGTTTCAAGTTTTTGATAACTAGTGCAACTTCTTTGCGTGTGATTGGGTCATCCATGAGGTTGAGCTCAGCTGAGGTTACCTGTGGCGAGTCCAGTTGAGCAAACAAGGAGTCAGCCTCCTTGGGATCAAAGGGTTCACCGTGGGTGTACAATGTTGCTAGGTGATCTTGGAATTTTTTGACTATCCTGACCGGGTTACTGGTATAAGAGTCTTTACCTGTCTTAAGCTTGATGGGTTTAAACGGTTTATCTAGGGATCTCAGTGTGCGTGCTAACGGCGTGTCTGGTTTATTGGCTTTCATGTAATATAAGTGCTTAGATCTTTGTTGAATCTTGTTTGCGTCTTCTGTTAGGAAGAGGTCATATTGTAGACGTGCCATGTCTAGTACAGATTTTGTATCAGGGTTGGGGTGGGAGGTAAATGCCATGTGGGCAGAGAGGTAGTCAATCTCAAGTTTGTTGGCTAGTTTGTTGCGGTCCCGCTTAAAGAGAGATATTTGCTTTTAAATGGCGCCACAAAGGGACGGTTTGTGGGTTTCCCAAAGCGTGATTGGGGAGACATCTGGGGTAGAATTAAAAGTTATGTATTCCCGGAGTGCCTGCTCAATGTGAAAAAGGTGCGATGGATGTTTTAGTAGATTCTTAGGTAAGGACCACGTAATGTTGTGGGCTTTAGGTATTAGCGAGGGCAGGGAGGTGAGGACTGCACAATGGTTAGACCAGGGTATTGGGAGAATGGGGGATGAAAGAATCTCGGGGGTCAACCCTGTGGTGAGTAATATATGATCTATGTGCGAAAATGTCTTATGTGGGTGAGAATAGAAAGTGTACTTCCGTTTGCCCGGGTTAGTTTCACGTCAGGTGTCAATAAGGTGACATTGATTTAGAAGGAATTGAAATGATTGTTTGGGTGGTGAAGCAGAGGGGGGAATGAGGGGATTTATCAAGGAATGGGAAGATGACCTGGTTGGAGTCTCCGCAAACTATTATTGTGCCAAATTTGTGAGATCTTATAACTTGCATGAAGTGAGAAAGAAAAGCGTGGGGGTGTTTATTTGGGGCATAATAGGAAACCATTGATACCGCCATATCCGTTAATAATGCTGTCAGAATTAAATATCTCCCTTCCGGGTCTTTGATTACAGATCTGGGTGAGAATGGAGTGGATTTGTGGAACGCTATCAGTGTTCCCTGCTTTTTTGTGGTGGCTGAGGTGGTGAAGACCTGCGGGTATGCGCTACTGAAGAATTTAGGGGTGCTTCCTGTTATAAAATGTGTCTCCTGTAGACAAATCAGGTGAGCTTTCTGTGCTTTAAAATAGTTAAACGCCTTAGTGTGTTTTCGAGGAATGTTGAAGCCATGGACATTTAAGGTGGCAATGTTTAAAGGTGCCATGGTGAGAGCAGTATAAAAAGCAGCTTACCGGTCGAGGATGAAGGTTGCCTGTCTAGATTTACCTGTGCGGACTCATAGAGTAGAGAGTGGGGTCAGAGAAGAGCTGGAAAGGGGGACAGAAAGGAAAAAAAGACAATGTTAATACAGAGCAAAATATAACACAAACATTTGAAGACAAACAGTGCCCGTGAAGGGGATAAAAATCCCTCTCCAGGGGAAATGTTCCCTTGTCGATAGCCCACATATTACGGGTGGACCAGTGAGGAGGGATGGGTGGAGCGCACGGGACCTCTTTCCGGGGGTACCAGCCAGGAATTGGGATAGTAGAGGGTGATGCTTAGCTGCACATCTGCTGGGGGTGGCTGGGTGGCATGTGCAGGCTAGGTAAACCTAGAGTGGGGTACGAGGGAGTAAGGAAAAGGGGGAAGTACATTCTTGGGGATCCACAGAATTGATTCGAGAGGAATGGGGTAGACATCCCGGGTAAGTTGGGGGCCTGAAGATTGTCTACTAACAAGTGCTGAAGGGGGGGCCATGTAGGTTTACTATCTGGGACTAATGTTCAGAAAGCTGTCCTTCCAAAATCCATTGTGGGAGGATTTTGCAGTAAGTCCGGGGAGCAGGGATGAACTGCCAGCTTGAAGTCAGTTATAGCTTTGGTAATTTGTTATTGGCGAGAAAGGGAAAAACAAAGGATGAACTGGAGTAGGTAATCAAAGGTTTCTGTGTGGGATATGGGTTAACGGTAACTGTGTAGTTGCTGGAATGGTAGTACAACAGTAGAGCCTCAGAAATTGTCCATCAGGTGAAGGCTCAAGAGGCAGGGGAGTCAAGGGGGAGTTCAGTAATAAAGGGAGCCCCAACTCGTGGTGAGTAAATAGCTGTAGGGGGAGTCGAGGATTATACCCCGTCAACTGGGTTAGTGTGCCCTCAGTGTGGGGGCTAAGGAGGTGAACCATCCAATGAAGAGGGTTCAGTCCATTGAGTCCTCTTGTGTATGAGGTGGTGAGGCAAGTCAGCTCCTCTTGTGCATGTAGGTATCTTTGGGGCCACCTGAGGGAGGCATTGGTTTGCATGGAGAGGTTGAGGCTGACCATTGACGTGAGGGTCCAGCTCCAGGAGAGCTGTCTGTTAAGTGAAGCTTGTGCATGGTTTGCGATAACTTGTCGAGTGACCTGCATTTATGTTTGGAGCCTTGGTAGGAGAAGCAGATCGAAAATGGGAATCCCCATTGGTAGCTGATACGCCATTTTTGCAGTTCCAGCAGCAACATTCAATTGATATTGATGGCTGGAGCTCCTGGAATAGGGCTGTGATTGTGGACTGTAGGTCGATTACTGTCTCAGGGATCCTGCGGATGCGAATATTCAATCATCTCGCCCTGTTTTCATAATCCTCTAGTCTGGTTTGGAGAGTAAGGTTTTCTTCCTTTAGATTTTCAATCTCAGCTGAGTGATCTTGTGTAGAGGCCTCTAAGTCATCTACTTTCTCCACTAATGCTGCGGTGTGGACCCCTAACTCTCTGATTTCTTTAGTGAGGCTGCTTGTGATATGGTCAGTCATTTGTTCTCAGGGATCCCGCGGATGCGAATATTCAATCATCTCACCCTGTTTTCATAATCCTCTAGTCTGGTTTGGAGAGTAAGGTTTTCTTCCTTTAGATTTTCAATCTCAGCTGAGTGATCTTGTGTAGAGGCCTCTAAGTCATCTACTTTATCCTCTAATGCTGCGGTGCGGACCCCTAACTCTCTGATTTCTTTAGTGAGGCTGCTTGTGATATGGTCAGTAATTTGTTTTAGGGCTTTGTGCAGCATTTTTTGTATTTGTTGTAGCAGTGCTGGTGGGGCTGCCTGTTCTGGAGTGGGGTCTGGAGTTGAGGGGTTCTCACAGTGTGATTCCTCCTAGATGGAGGAGTGTGTAGGCAGCTGTTTCCGAGCATGGGTCCCCTTCCCAGGAGAAGCATGTGAGGAATGTGAGGCCGTCGCCATTTTGGCGTAGACACGGGCCAAGGCCTCTTTAATGGAGGCATTCTTGGGTCTGCCTCTGGCAGTACCCAGGACCATACCGTGTGGTCCGGGAGGTGCTCCGGTGTGGTGGCTGTCTATGGAGGTGTTCGGGTGAGCTGTCAGGCTGCAGCATGCAGCATTTCCCAACTTTAGATCCCACGGAGGAGCGGAGCTCTAGCGTCGCATGTCCAAACGGCTAGGGCTACGCATGAGCTCTCTCGATTTTTCATATTTAAGTATCAGGGAGAATGATATTGTTGAAACCTCAAAAAATAAAAAAACAACAAGAATAATTTGAATAATATTTCTAGCACTACAGAACAAATGTGTTTCATTACGTTCGTAACATGAGTATCACCAGCAAAGCAGCTTCATTATTATCACACTGAAAAAGATGCTAATGTGCGCTGCATTTCGCTATTTCAATTCAATTGCCGCTTCACGAATGTGAATTGTCAATTACGAACGCAGGTTTACATGACCAGATACTTCCGTCTCGTTCCTGGCTTCCACACATGCGTGTTTGACTTCCAACTTTTGTTGGGCCAACTTCTGTACACACGAGCCGAAAATTGGCCGACGCCTTGTTGGCCAACAAAAGTTTTCTAGTCTTCACAGACAACTTCTGTTGGACGATAATTGAAAATTGGCTGTTGAATCGTGCGTACTAACGGTCGGATTATCGGGCAACAGGCTGTTGTACGACCGTTGTTGACCGATAATTGTACCGTGTGTATGGGCCTTAAGGATTTAAACCACATTATCATATGCCAATCTATATTTCACCTCAAATGACTATCGCATGCATATCAATTAATGCCCTGGCCTAATCCACCCTGCAAAAAAGATTCTCCATGTGGAAAGAAGCCTGCAAGCAGAGAGCGGACATCCTCTGTGTGCAGGAAACACACTTCTAGACGACCAAAGTCCCAAACTACTCACACAGAGACTACCCCTATGTATTTTTGGCATGTACACCCAAACACAAAAAAGGAAGAGTGCTACTAGCCCTAAGAAATTCCCTATCCTTCCAACCTAAGGAGACAGGCATAGACGAAGGGGGCAGATACCTCATTGTAACAGGGGGCATCAACTCCAAACCTTACACGCTGGTAACATTATTTTCCCTGAACTCTCACCAGCTCCGATTTATAAGGAGAGTGATTAAAATAGCCAACTCTGAAGTACAGAAACCTCCTTGTATGTGGAGACTTTAGCCTGATTTCTGATCCCAAAATGAACACCACTCTGAGCAAACCAAATAGCACAGCGTCCCTTCACACCTTACTTCATACAGAGGCACTGTTCAATGCATGGAGATGCCTCCATGCCAACGAGAAGAACTACACCTTTTTCTCACATAGACACTCATAGACAAATATCAATATGTTCTTAACAGACAAATGGCTCTTACAAAAAGTAACAAATACATGACATTACGTGGTTGTACTATGCTGTGATTGTCTATTAAAGAGCAGTGTGTCTCCCCATCCTCTCTCATCTGGTGCTGCAATGTTAAATTATTACAAGAACCCCAAACATTCCCAACAATCTCTCAGCATCTTTTTCCTAAACAACGACACATCTGTAGAAGACCCATACACCCTATGGAATGCCCACAAGGCCTTTATGAGGGGCATATTCATACAATTAGGGGCCAGAGAGAAAAACCGCTACACATCAAAACATAATGTTTTGTTATCCAACATCCACACTTTAGAAACCCAAAACAAAACATCACCCACTGAAACCTTAGCAAGCACACTTTCCAAACTCAGAGAAAACCTGAGAGAACATCTCTCACAACAATATGACAAACACCTCAGATGCCTACAACTAAGATGCTATGCCAACACTAATAGAGCAGGCAAATACCTGGCCAACAGAATAAAAGCAATACGTACCAAAACCAGAATAGCACACTTGATACATCCTACCCTACACCCCAAAAACACTAATCCACAAGAAATAGCGAATCAGAGGGGGTGTGTCTGGCGTGAGAGCAAGATGGCAGCATAAGAGAGGAGCTCCACACACCGGCCCACTAACACCAGCGTCTGCCTGCTTCCCTCCTCCTCGTACCATGATCCGGAGCGTATCTGCCACCTCCACAACACCCGAGTGCCCATGTCATTCAAGTGAAAGGAAGAACGGCTCCCCCGCAAGCTGATGGCATTCATGTCAGCCGGCCAAGAGGCACAGCCAAAATGGCACAGCGGCCGGAACAATAGCAGCTACACATGCGGTTCCTCTCTCCCTACAATCCAGCCTGCTCTCTCCCAGCTAGCCCAGGACACCTCCATGAGTGCCAGAAAGGAACCCCCACCATCACCACTGGGAACCCTGATCTCCGGCAGCCCTGAAAAGGCAAAAGTGCGCCTGGACACATCTGCAGCAGTGAGGTGAGTCACTTTACTTCAGTAACCCCCTCCTTGCTGATGCGCAATCCTCAGCCTGACTCCATAGCTGCCTTCCCCACCATGGGGCAACCACTGATGGACACCACTCTGAAGGACATGTTAATGTCCTTAGGAAGCTCATTACAAGCTGACATGCTTTCTCTCATGCATAGATATGGCCAAAGCTTAGATGTGCTGAAAGATAGAGTCTCCCACATTGAAGCTAATATAGGAGATTTCACTAATACTAATTTCACTAATGACATCATTGATACCCAGGAGGATCAGGCTCATAATGCTAAGTGGATCAAAGATAAAATAGCGGATATTTAGGATAGATACCGTCGGTACAGACCTCTGATCTATCCTTATATGCCTGCGGCTTAATTAAATCTATTCTGCCAGAAACTAAAAACATAGAGCTGGTCATCGACCGTATTCACAGACTGCTCAAACCTACATTTCTCTCTGACACGGTGCCTAGAGACGTGATTCTCAGAATTCATTTCTATCACGTCAAAGAGCAATTTATGCAAAAAACAAGAGCATTAGGCAACCTAGACGACCCTTATGGTCAACTGCAAATTTTTGCGGACCTATCCCAGCACACATTGAGTCGCCACAGACAACTCAATACCATCACCAAATCGCTACGGAACAACCATATCCAGTATCAATGGTTAGCCCCGGCCAAAATCTCCATCAATCACAATGGCTCAAAACGCATAGTGACATTGGTTCAGAATGGAATACGCCTACTGCGGGAGTGGGGCATTACCCCTGAAAAAATGATGCAGAACGGAGTCAGCAAACTTACTCGCTACCACAAAGATCCAGCAGATCCCGTCAAACCAATTAGCAGATGCAGAACTATCTGCCCAAGGCAGACCAATGTGTCGATTGCCCACACTCGCTCTCTGAACCCCCGACCTCGCATTTCTTGGCACCAGTTGTGCCTTCCATCAGGAAGCAAAATCTAGGCGTTGACCTAGCGCAAGTTCTCTTTATTTGTGGTTTTGTTTTTTTGTTTTTTCTTCACGTTTGCGTTGTTGTTAGTTTATCTTTGCACTAACAGCCTACCTTAGTACCTACATCAGGTTGCTACATGATATCACTTGACGTTTCTCCATTAAGGAACATTACATACATATTCAATCTTGCCTCTGCATCCCACTGACCTGCGGTACTATCTTTTTGCTCAAGGATAAAAAACAACTACAATCACAAATTCCTAACTTCATGTTTGTTATCAGCACTACCTTCACATGACCATCAAAGTCTTATCAATCAATACCAACGGTCTCAACCAAAAGAAAGGCATTTTAATAGCCATCAAGAATACTTTTGTGCTTCAGCTGCACACCTGTATCAAAGATCTAGATGGTCATTACCTTATAGTAGTAGGAACCATCAACAACACCCATACACCGTCATGTCAGTTTATGCTCCTAACATCCACCAACTGAGATTTATTCACAAAATACACAAGAAAGTTATTGGCATACAGCAAGGCGCAGTAATTTGGTGCGGTGACTTTAACATAACCCCGGACCCCCCACATTGACTCTACATCTCTTCCTAAATGAGGTAAACCAGCTTTAAACCCGCTGCTTTCTAACCTACACCTATATGATGTATGGAGATGCCAGCATGCAGAAGAGTGGGATTAAACTTTTTTCGTCCTGTCACAACTCATACTCCCGCATTGACCTTTCTCTATTAGACCAGTGGACCTTACAAAAAGTCTCATCTTCATCTATACTTCCTACCTCCTGGTCAGACCATTCCCCAATCTGCATTACCATTGAAGATAATCTGAAAACGCCACAGCCTTTCTTTGGAGATCGAATACCCAAAACCTGCAATCCAAAGACCACACAAATTCCATACGCTCTAATGTGAAAGACTTCTTTGCACGTAACTCAGGCTCAGTAAAGAACCCTCACACAATATGGGCTGCGCACAAATCTTTTTTACGAGGCCTATTCATACAACTGGGTGCACGGGAAAAAATGCAAAGAAGGCAGCGCATTGACAAAATTTTAGACCAAATTCAAATTACGGACACCCTCAATAAACAACACCCTTCACCAGATCTCAAATCTAAAATTATTAAACTACGGCTTGAGCTCCGTTCACTCCTTTTGGAAAACGTTTATAGAAAGCGCCTTAGGATGCAACTATATGCATGTGGAAATAAACCAGGGAAACTATTAGCCCATAAAATCAAAGGGCACCAGCCTAAAACTCACATACCTTTCCTCTACCATCCCACCTCTAAACAAAAACGAACTGACCCACAAGCCATTGCAGACGCCTTTAGTGTATTTTACAACAATCTTTATAACTTAAAAGATGATGAATCTACGACCCAACCAAAAGATGCCTCTATCCAGGGATTCCTGGACTCTGTCCATCTACCCAAACTAACCACTGCTCAACTAGATGCCCTTAATTCTCCGTTCCCTGCTATAGAAATAGGGAAAGCCATTGATTCATTATCTAATAATAAAGCCCCCGGACCTGATGGTTTTGTAGGGGAATACTATAAAAAATTCAAAGATCTACTCACTGAACACATATCTCCCATGTTCAACGCTGCTGCCTCCTCTGCCTCATTTCCTCATGAAATGTTGAAAGCCTTGATCATCACCTTGCCGAAGCCAGGTAAAGAATCTACTACCCCCAAAAATTTCCGCCCAATTTCACTTCTCAACCACAATACTAAATTATATGCCAAGGTAGTAGCTTACAGATTATTTGATTTACTTCCCAATCTGATTCACCCCAACCAATCCAGATTTACAAAAGGACGTCAAACTTCTGATGCCACCCGAAGGATGATCAACATTATCCATTATGCCAAATCCCAGAAAATGCCTTCTCTTCTTCTATCCTTGGATGCAGAGAAGGCATTCAACAGAGTACACTGTTGTTATCTTTACCAAACACTGAGGAAATTTGGCTTTCAAGGCCACATCTTCTCAGCAATTTTAGCACTATATTCTTGCCCCTCAAGTTTACTGCTCCTCTATGTTATCGGCACCTTTTAGCATTACAAATGGCACTAGACAGGGCTGCCCCCTTTCACACCTGATATTCAACTTAACCACTCCAGCTCAGGAAGGATTTCCCAGACTAGGAGCAGAGCACTTTTTGTGATTTGGCACTGTGTCGCTTTAACTGACAATTGCGTGGTCGTGTGTCATTGTACCCAAACAAAATTTGCGTCCTTTTTTGCAAAAAAAAAATATTGCTTACTTTTTGCTAAAATAAAAATCCAAAAAAAAAATAAAAAGACATATGTATTCATCGATTTTGCCGATTATATTTTTGGTAAAAAAAAAAATTGCAATCGGCGTTCATTGATTGGTTTGCGCAATAGTTGCCACGTTTACAAACCATGAGAATTTCTGGCGTTTTTACAATTTTTTTTTTTACTAGTAATGACGATCTGTGATTTTTATCGGGACTTTGATATTGGGGCGGACATGTCGGACATTTTTCACACTTTTTTGGGACCAATGACATTTATACAGCGATCAGAGATTTAAATATTCACTTATTACTGTATAAATGTCATTGGCACTGAAGGGGTTAACCTGCAGGTGGAGATCTAGGTGTTAACTGTGTTCCCTAGGCGTGTTCTAACTGTGAGGGGGCTGGGCTACTATGGGCATAAGAGATCTAACTGATCCCAGTGACAGGGATCAGTAGATCTTTTAAATGCCCACTGACAGAGAGGGGAACTGCCTAGTTTACATCGGTGGTTCCTTGTTCTTACTCTCTGACAGGCAATCATGGCTCGCCAGAGGAGATCGAGTCCACCCAGCAGCAGGCACGAGAGCTTATAGATGGCGATTCGCGGGACGCTGCCACTCTGCAGCAGTAAAAGTATGTGAGCCAGTCGGGAACTGGTTAATGATGGAGCCTCTAGCAGAACAAATTAGATCTATGCAAGGAAGTAATTGGACCACAGGAACACAAAATTTATTTATTTGCTGATGATGTAAAACTTATACTTTCTAATCCAACAACCTCCCTGCCTATGGTAAGGAATACCCTTGATAACTTTAGTCAAGTGTCTTAAAGTCATTCATACTCCCCATGAGAATATTGCCTGAACAACAATCAGCTCTGAGTAAGCAATACCCATACATATGGGCTGAAAACTCAATATCTTAATTAGGGATAAATCTAACTAATCAAGTGTCCTCCCTATTTCAAGCTAACTATATCCCCTTCCTGAATAATCTCCCTAAGAGCCGGTTCACACAGGGGCGATCCGACTTACGGGGCGACTTTGTTAGGCGATTTGAAAGCAACTTCAGCGCGACTTTGGGCAACTTATAGCTCGACTTACAACACGACTTCATGCCAGGCGACTTTGCTGTGGCCAATCGGAGAAGGGAGGGAGGGGGTTTCCCTAAAATAAATTCTATTCTTTTCACTGTGAAGTCGCTTCTGTTTAGATGGGGGATCCGACTTGGAGGCGACTTCCATTGATTTCTATGGGCACAAGTCGGATAGAAGTCGCCTCAAAGTAGTACAAGAACCTTTTCTGAAATCGGAGCGACTT
>BLSH010306993.1:13608-29611 GCA_018402905.1 Glandirana rugosa
GGGATGACGTCATACTCTACTAAAATCTTGCAGGTTCCTGTCGGTGCTGCGAGGGACAGATTATTGTTCTAAAATCATCTCATACTGCAGTAGGGAGAGGTACGGAGGGTCAACTTGCGCCTTGAAATTATAGGATATCTCCCCAGCAAGAGTCAGCATAGACAATCCGGTAAGACAGCTCCATACCAGCACATCACCAGCGATCAAACATCGTTCATGTAAATAGATACAAGAGTGCAATAGTGCAGATGGTACGGGCAATTTTTTATTTGTAGATAGCATAAAAAGTGGTTACTCACATTTAAAATGAATTAAAACAGCACATAGAGGCACAGCCCCAAGATGAAAACTCCTGGATACACCGTGTGTGATGTCCGGCGTCCAGTGGTAAAGATGGCGTCCGCTATTCAGTGCTTCCCGGTCACATGCACCGAACCATAGTGTATCAAGACACCATGACTTACACCATGACAGGAATCCTTCTGGTTCTGAGAACAGCTGTGCGGCATCCCAGAGATCCCAGGGATTTTAATTCATTTTAAATGTGAGTAACCACTTTTTATGCTATCTACAAATAAAAAATTGCCCGTACCATCTGCACTATTGCACTCTTGTATCTATTTACATGAACGATGTTTGATCGCTGGTGATGTGCTGGTATGGAGCTGTCTTACCGGATTGTCTATGCTGACTCTTGCTGGGGAGATATCCTATAATTTCAAGGCGCAAGTTGACCCTCCGTAATAGGGGGTCACCGTGATCTGGTAAGGAGACCAGTGTGGAGGTGTCTTTGGTGGTGGGCATTTGCTATTCCCATAGTATTTCCTTCAGAGAATATGTTTGGACTTTTTGCGCTGCAGTACTAATTTCATCTGAATTGAGGATGGCACCGGAACCTGTCTGCATAGCTGCATACTATTATAGACTTTACTATTTTGGCCTAAGCGCAGGATTTTCTTCTGTTTTGACATACTGCAGTAGGGACAGGTTCCTGGTGATGCTGTGAGGGACAGATTAACCTTCTAAAATCATCTCATACTGTAGTTTTGACAGGTTCCTGTCGGTGCTGTGAGGGACAGATTATTGTTCTAAAATCATCTCATAATGGTGTAGGGAGAGGTTCCTGTCGGTGCTGTGAGGGACAGATTATCGTTCTAAAATCATCTCTTACTGCAGTAGGGACAGGTTCCTGTCGGTGCTTTGAGGAACAGATTATCGTTCTAAAATCATTTCATACTGCAGCAGGGACAGGTTCCTGTCAGTGCTTTAAGGGACGGATTAGTGTTCTAAAATCATCTCATACTGCAGTAGGGACAGGTTCCTGTCGGTGCTGTGAGGGACAGATTATCATTCTAAAATCATCTCATACTGGAGTAGGAACAGGTTCCTGTCGGTGCTGCGAGGGACAGATTATTGTTCTAAAATCATCTCATACTGCAGTAGGGAGAGGTTCCTGTCGGTGCTGAGAGGGACAAATTATCGTTCTAAAATCATCTCATACTGCAGTAGGGACAGGTTCCTGTCGGTGCAATTAGGGGACAGATTATTGTTCTAAAATCATCTCATACTGCAGTAGGGACCGGTTCCTGTCAGTGCTGTAAGGGACAGATTATCGTTCTAAAATCATCTTATACTGCAGTAGGGACAGGTTCCTGTCGGTGCTGTGAGGGACAGATTATCTTTCTAAAATCATCTCATACTGTAGTAGGGACAGGTTCCTGTCGGTGCTGTGAGGGACAGATTAGCATTCTAAAATCATCTCATACTGTTGTAGGGAGAGGTTCCTGTCGGTGTTCTGAGGGACAAAATATCGTTCTAAAATCAACTCATACTGCAGTAGGGACAGGTTCCTGGCGGTGCTGTGAGGGATAGATTATTGTTCTAAAATCATCTCATACTGGAGTAGGGACAGGTTCCTGGCGGTGCTGTGAGGGACAGATTATCGTTCTAAAATCATCTCAAACTGGAGTAGGGACAAGTTTTTGGCGGTGCTGTGAGGGACAGATTATCGTTCTAAAATCATTTTATACAGCAGTAGAGACAGGTTCCTGTCGGTGCTGTGAGGGACAGATTAGCGTTCTAAAATCATCTCATACTGGTGTAGGGAGAGGTTCCTGCTGCTGGTGTGAGCGGTGCATTTCTTGCACAAAAATATAAAGTGCGTCTACGTTGCTGTTTTCAAAATAAAAATAATAATAATTTATTTTTTTATTTTTTTTAGTATATAGTAGTAAATATAGTAGTTTTTAGTAAATAGTGCTACATAGCACATTTGCACCTTGCTGTGTATTTCTTGCGCAAAAATAAAAAGTGCGTCTACATTCCTGGTTTAAAATAAAAAATATTCTAAATACTACATTTGCGGCCAGCTGTGCATTTCTCGCACAAAAATAAAAAGTGCATCTACATTGCTGGTTTAAAAAAAAAAAGAAGAATAATTTCTTCTTCTTTTTTTTTATTATTAATAAATAGTGCTACATAGTACATTTGCGTCCAGAATGAGGAGAGCGTCAAATAAGGGACGTGGTCGTGGTGCTGCTGGTGTTGGTGGTGTTGGTGAAGTTCCTGTTGCAAGGAGAGGACGTTGTCGATTTGTGCCAGCTACACGCACAAGTGAAACACCTTCCTCAGGTGCGAGTAGCAGACAGAACCTTCAACGTTATATGGTAGGCCCGAATGCCGCTCAACGAATGGTGAGGCCAGAACAAGTACAGGCGATAGTAGATTGGGTGGCTGACAATGCCTCCAGTTCCAAGACATTGTCTCCCACCCGGTCCCTTGATGAAAGCTCAGAGTTGGCACCTGAACCCGATGGCCTCTGTCTTTCACCTCAGCACCTTGTAAATTAGCCAAGCAGTCTGAGCCCCAAGTCATGCAGCAGTCTCTTCTGCTTTTTGATGATCCTGCTGGTGTGCTTTCCGTGGGCCATCCACATAGCCCTGCCCCAGAAGTGGAAGACATTGAGTGCACCAATGCCCAACCACTTCTGTTTCAGGATGAGGACATGGAAACAGACAAAACACAGGTGCCAACTGCTGCAGCTTTCCACAGTGTGCAGACTGACAAGGAGGGCAGTGGTGAAGGGTGGGTGGAAGATGATGTGGAGGATGATGAGGTCCTAGACCTCACATAGAATGAAGGTCATGCGAGTGATGTGTGCAGTTTGGAGGAAGAGGTGGTGGTCACACAGAGGCACCAGCACAGAGGAAGCAGGTTGCAAAAGCAGAGCGACCGTCCCCTAGACAGTAGGCCTGCTACTACCCACCGCACCCAGGGACCTAGCACACCAAAGGTAGCTCAAAGGAGTTCCCCGGTGTGGCAGTTCTTCAGACAATGGGCTGATGACAACACGAGTGGTTTGCATGCTGTGCAATCAGAGCCTGAAGCGAGGCATAAATGTTCTAAACCTGAGCACAAGCTGCATGACCAGGCATCTACATGCAAAGCACGAGCTGCAGTGGAATAAGCACCTCAAAATCCAAGAAAGGTCTCGGCCTCCTCCTGATTCCTCTTCTGCTGCTGCCTCGGCCTCTTTCTACACCTCTACAGTGCCAGTGCCACCTGCCACCCAGCAAACAGATGATGTGATAGCAATGCCACCATGTCTGCCATCGTCCCCAAGCATTTCCACACCATGGTCCCATGGAAGCTTACAGCTGTCCATCTCCCAAACACTGGAGAGAAAGAGGAAGTACCCCCCTACCCACCCACCCATGATCCCTGGCCCTGAATGGCAGCATTTCAAAATTCCTGGACTTTGAAATGCTGTCATTCCGTCTGGTGGACACGGACAGTTTTAAAAACCTGATGGCGGTGTCTGTCCCACAGTATGTGGTTCCCAGCCGCCACTACTTTTGCCATCCCTTCCCTGCACAAACAAGTCGGGGACAAGATCAAGTGTGCACTGCGCAACGCCATCTGTGGCAGGGTCCACATAACCACTGATACATGGACCAGTAAGCATGGGCAGGGATGCTATAACTCGCTAACTGCACACTGGGCAAATGTAGTGGCGGGTGGGCCTGAGGCGGCTAGCCGTTTGGCGCATGTCCTTCCGCCACCGAGGATTGCAGGGCATTTCTCTTTGCCTCCTGTTGCCTCCTACTCCGCTTCCTCCTCCTCTACCGCCTCCTCATCCGGTCAGCGTAACACCTTCACCACCAACTTCAGCACATCCAGGGGGAAACAACAGCAGGCTGTTTTAAAACCGATATGTTTGGAGGATAAACCCCACACTGCTCTGGAGCTGTGGAAGGCATTGAACAACAGACCGATGAGTGGTTGTTGCCACTGAGCCTCAAGCCCAGCCTGGTGGTGTGCGATAATGAGCAAAATCTCATAGCAGCTCTGGGCCTAGCCGGTTTTACGCACATCCCTTGCCTGGCGCATGTGCTGAATTTGGTGGTGCAGAAATTTCTAAAAAACGACACGGATATGTCAGAGCTGCTGCAGAAAGTGCGGGCCGTCTGTGCACGCTTTCAGTGTTCTCACCCTGCTGCTGCTCACCTGTCTGCGCTGCAGCAGAACTTCGGCCTTCCCGCTCACCGCCTCCTATGCGATGTGCCCACAAGGTGTAACTCCACCTTGCACATGCTGGAGAGACTGTGTGAGCAGCAGCAGGCAATAGTGGAGTTTCAGCTACAGCACGCACGGGTCAGTCGCTCTGCGGAACAGCACCACTTCACCACCAACGAGTGGGCCTCCATGCGAGACCTGTTTACCATTTTGCGGTATTTCGAGTACTCCACCAACATGGCCAGTGCCGATGACGCTGTTCTCAGCATTACTATCCCACTTCTATGTCTCCTTGAAAAAACACTTCAGGCGATGATGGAAGAGGATGTGGCACAGGAGGAGGAGGAAGAGGGGTCATTTCCTCGGTTATTAGGCCAGTCCTTCACAAGTGGCTCGGAGGGTGGGTTCCTGCACCAGCATAGGCCAGGTAAAAAATTTCAAGCCAGGGCACAGTTCTGGAGGATGAGGAGGACGAGGATGATGATGAGGAGGAGGAACCGTGTCACAGCAGGGTGGCACCCAACGCAGCTCGTGGGCATCACTGGAGCGTGGCTGGGGGGATACGGAGGACACAGATGATACACCTCCCACAGAGGACAGTTAGTCTTTGCCTCTGGGCAGCCTGGCACACATGAGCGACTACATGCTGCAGTGTCTGCTCAACGACAGCCAAGTTGCCCACATTTTACCTTGTGCTGATTACTGGGTGGCCACCCTGTTGGATCCCCGTTACAAGGACAACGTGCCGTCCTTAATTCCCTCACTGGAACGTGATCGGAAGATGCGCGACTACCAGCGCATGCTGGTAGACGTGCTGCTGAGAGCAAATGACATTGGGGGCTCAGTGGAAGCACAAGGTGAAGGCAGAGGAGGAGGTAGAGGTTGCCAACGCAGCTGTGGCACCGCCAGCACCTCAGAAGGCAGGGTTAGCATGACCGAAATGTGGAAAAGCTTTGTCAGCAGCACGCCACAACAAACAGCACCACCAGCTGATAGGCAACGCCTTAGCAAGAGGCAGTATTTCAGCAACATGGTGGAACAGTATGTGTGCACACGCCTACACGTACTGACTGATGGGTCTGCACCATTCAACTTCTGGGTCTCCAAATTGGGCACATGGCCTTAGCTTGCCCTTTATGCCTTGGAGGTGCTGGCCTGCCCTGCAGCCAGTGTATTGTCTGAACGTGTGTTTAGCACGGCAGGGGGCGTTATCACAGACAAGCGCAGCCACCTGTCCACAGCCAACGTGGACAAGCTAACATTTATTAAAATGAACCAGGCATGGATCCCACAAGACTTGTCTGTACCTTGTGCAGAATAGACATCTATACCGGCCTCACACTTGGTATACTTAAGTGAAATTATTCTTTTTTTGAGGCCTCCTCAACCTCCTACTCCACATCCACCTCCTCCTCCATTTTTATTTTTTATATGATTTTAAGTTAATTCCCTATTCACATTTGTTTGCAGGACACTTGTCCTACTCTTACCCCAATTTTGCTTTCTTTTGCAGCCCTGTAGCCCTTTCCAGGACTTTTTTAGAGCCATTTTTGTACCCAAAAGCTCGGGTCACCATTGACTTCAATGGTGTTCGGGGTCAAGTTCAGGTCAAGTTCGGTGCCAAACTCGAACTTTTTCGCGAAGTTCGGCCGAACCCGACGAACCCGAACATCCAGGTGTCCGCTCAACTGTACTTGTGAGCAAATACACAGGCCTGTGTCCATTGTTCTTCAGTGAAAGTAGTATGCAACTCTGTTTCCCATTGCGTTTTTTAATATGTCAAGGGAATGTTGTGGACGGATTGTGCGGCGTTGAGGCATAAAGTTTCGAAGGGTGTAAGAGTTCTCTTAAACATTTTAGCATGCTGTGAGTTGGATATTTAGCTATGGATTTGATGGTACATCCAGCTATTTACCGTGGGTATTCCCTGTAATGCCTGAATGTCAACAAGTGGTTCTATTTTGCATTTATTCATGCAGTGGTGCGCCAGTAGAGGTTTCCTGTCAGGAATGCACAGAGATAATGTTTTACTCATACCAGGCAAGAAGTCTGGATTGGCTCTCAGTGGTGTCAGTGGGTCTATGTTTGTGAATAAGTTGGTCTTTTTAGTTATTTTCTGGAAAATGTTATGTTGTTTAAGTGGGTTTGGCAGGATTTCCAGGGGATCCATGGAGATCCATGGGGTCACTAGGGTGGGACATGAGTCATTTTCTAGGGTCACCCAATGTTTGTTTAAATCATGGCAATGCCAGTCTATTATGCATGTAAGATGCGTGGCATAGTAGTAATTTTTTAAATCCGGGAAGCCCATGCCTCCTTCGCATTTAGCACTAAGTCTAATTCATTGGTTTTTTGAAGCTCAGAGAAATTCTAATCATGGTCTGTAGCTTTAGAAAGAAACTAGATGGGATCAAGATTGGAAGAGTTTGAAACATGTATAATACCCTGGGTAGGATAGTCATCTTTATAATGGCGGCTCTACCAAACCATAAGGAGAATTTCAGGGTCCATTTTTTTAAGTCTTTTTTAATCTTATGCAACAATGATTCCAGGATAGCCCTAAAAAGACCCTCAATTTTAGGCGTTATAGCGATTCCCAAATAGGTAAGTGCTTTTTCTTCCCATTTGAATGAACCATTGGCCTGAGTTTGGTGGTTTAGGTGAGATGTGTAATGCTTTGGACTTTTTGTAATTAATTTTAAAATTAGATACGTAGCTGAAGTGGTGGAATGCTTTGCATAGGTTTGGCAGGGATATGTGTGGCTGCGTTATAAAAAAGAGCAAATCGTCCTAATTAATGGCTCTAGAGTAAGTATAAAAAGCAATGGCGACAACGGACATCCTTGTCGCGTTCCGTTATACTGTGTCCTGTGATACTGAGCTGTATACTGTGGCCTGTGATGCTGAGCTGTATACTGTGTCCTGTGATACTGAGCTGTATACTGTGTCCTGTGATGCTGAGCTGTATACTGTGTCCTGTGATGCTGAGCTGTATTCTCTGTCCTGTGATGCTGAGCTGTATACTGTGTCCAGTGATGCTGAGCTGTATACTGTGTCCTGTGATACTGAGATGTATACTGTGGCCTGTGATGCTGAGCTGTATACTGTATCCTGTGATGCTGAGCTGTATACTGTGTCCTGTGATGCTGAACTGTATACTGTGTCCTGTGATGCTGAGCTGTATACTGTGTCCTGTGATGCAGAGCTGTATACTGTGTCCTTTGATGCTGAGCTGTATACTGTGCCCTGTGATGCTGAGCTGTATACTGTGTCCTGTGATGCTGAGCTGTATAATGTGCCCTGTGATGCTGAGCTGTATACTGTGTCCTGTGATGCTGGGGCTGTATACTGTGTCCTGTGATGCTGAGCTGTATACTGTATCCTGTGATGCTGGGGCTGTATACTGTATCCTGTGATGCTGGGCTGTATACTGTGTCCTGTGATGCTGAGCTGTATACCATGTCCTGTGATGCTGAGCTGTATACTGTGTCCTGTGATGCTGAGCTGTATACTGTGCCCTGTGATGCTGAGCTCTATACTCCTGACACAATATGGGGAATACAGGGGATGGAGTGGGTGGATTCTATAAGGGATGGGGCTTATTAGCAGTTGGAGGGGTCAAAAAGGAAGGGTGGGCCCGGCGCCCCCCCATCCTTAAACTTCACCAGCCGCCACTGCTTTCTTTCTCACTTTCTTTCTCCGGTCATACTCCTTTCTTTCTTTCTTTCTTTCTTTCTTTCTTTTTTTCTTTGTTTCTTTCTTTACTTCTCCTTCCCTCTCTCTTTCATTCTGGCATTCTCCCTCCATCCTCTTCTGTTTCTTTCTTTCTATCCTTCATTCTTTCTTGCTTTTTTCTTCTTTACTTCTTTCTTCCTTCCTCCATCCCCCTGTATATTCTTTCTTTCTTTCTTCATCCTCCTCTCTTTCTTTCTGCTTTTCTTTCTCCATTCTCCCCTCGTTCTTTCCTTGTTTCTTTCTTCTTTCATACTCCTCTCTTTCTTTCTTTCTTTCTTTCTTTCTTTCTTTCTCCACCCTCCTCTCTTAGTTTCCTACTTTCTTTCTTTCTTCCTCCATCCCCCTCTCTTTCTTTTTTGTTTCTTTCCCCGTCATCCTCCTCTCTCTCCTTTCTTTCTTTCTTTCTTTCTTTCTTTCTTTCTTTCTTTCTTTCTTTCTTTCTTTCTTTCTTTCTTTCTCTCTTTCTTTCTTTCTTTCTTTCCTTCTTTCTTTCCTCCTCCTTCCCTCTCCTTTTCAATCTTCATTTCTTTCTCTCTCCCTCCATCATTCCTCCTCTCTTTCTACCTTTCTATCCTTCTATCTTTCTTTCTTTCTTCCTTCACCCTCCTCTCTCTTTGTTTCTGTCTTTCCTTCTTTCTTTCCTTCTTTCTTACTTTCTTCCTCCACCCCTCTCATTCTTTCTTTCTCTCTTTCTTCCTCCCTTCACCCTCTTCTGTCTTTTTTTTCCCTCCCTTTACCCCTCTCTTTCTTTCTTTCTGTCATTCTTGTTTTTTTTTTCATCCTCCTCTCTCTTTCTTTCTTTCTCCATCCTCCTCTCTTTCATTCTGTCTTTCTTTCCTTCTATTCTTCTTTCTTTATTTTTCTTTCTTTCTTTTTTTTTCCTCCATCCCTCTCTTTTCCTTTCTTTTTTTCCTTTATCCTCCTCTCTTTCTGTTTTCTTTCTCTCTCTTTCCACACCCCCTCTCTTTTCCTCCTTTCACCAGCTATCATCCCCCTCTCTTTCTTTCTTTCTTTCATTCTTTCTTTCTTCTTTCATCCTCCTCTCTTTCTTTCATTCTCCCTTCATCCCCTCTCTTTTTTCTTTATATCTTTTCTTTATTTCTTTCATAATCCTCCTCTCTTTCTTTCTTTCTTTCTTTCATTCTGCCTTTCTGTCTCCATCCTCCTCTCTTAGTTTCCTTCTTTCTTTCTTTCTCCACCCTCCTCTCTTTCTTTCTTTTTCACTTTCGTTTCCCCATCACCCTCCTCTCTCTTTCTTTCTTTCTTCCTTCCTTCCTTTCTTTCTTTCTTTCTTCCTCCTTCTTTACTCTCCCTTTCATCCTAGCTTTCCATCCTCATCTCTTTCTTTCTTTTTTCTTCTTTCTTTCTTTCTTTCTCCATCCCCCTCTCTTCCATTCTTTATTTCTTTTTTTCTTTCTCTCTTCACCCACTCTAATCCTCCTCTCTTTCTTTCTGTCTTTCTTTCTTTCTTCCTCCATCTCTCTTTCTTTTTTCTTGCTTTCTTTCCCTCATCAACCTCCTCGCTCTTTCTTTCCTTCTTTCTTCCTTCCTTCAATTCTTTCTTTATTTCTTTCTTCCTACATCCCTCTTTCTTTCTTTCTTTTTTGTTTCATTCCCCGTCATCCTCCACTCTCTCTCTCCTTTCCTTTCTTTTTTCCCTCTTTCTCTCTTTCTTTCTTTCTTTCTTTCTCCATCCTCCTCTCTTTCATTCCGTTTTTCTTTCTAGCCTTCTCTCTTTCTTTTTCTTTCTCTTTCTTTCCCCACCCCCACTCTTTCTTTCTCCTTTCACCCACTCTCATCCTCCTCTCTTTCATTCTTCATCCTCCTCTCTTTCTTTTTTTCTTTCTGTCTTTATTTCCCCAATTCACCTCACTTTCTTTCTTTCTGTCTTTCTTTCTCCATCCTCCTCTCTTTCTTTTTGCCATCCTCCTCTCTTTCTTTCCTTTGTTTTCTCTTTCTTTTTTTCTTTCTTCATCCTCCTCCCTTTTTTCTGTCTTTCTTTCTCCATCCTCCTCTCTTTCTATCTTTCTTTCTTTATCCATCCTCCTCTCTTTCTTTCCTCCTGTCTTTCTTCCTCCATCCATCACTTTCTTGTTCCCATTATGCTACTCTCTTTCTTTCTTACGCTCTTTCCCCCTTTATCCTCTTTTTTCCTTCCTTCCTCTTTTTCTTTCTTTCTTCCTTTTTTTTCTTTCGTCTTTCCTTCTTTCTTTCTTTTTTTCTTTCTTTCTTTCTTTCTTTCTTTCTTTCTTTCTTTCTTTCTTTCTTTCTTTCTTTCTTTCTTTCTCCTCCTCTCTTTCTTTTTTTCTCTCTTTCCTTTTACATCCCTCTCTCTTTCATTCTCGCTTTCTATCGCCCTCTTTTCTTTCTCCATTCACCCCCTCTCTGTGTGTTGAATATTTGTTTATTTCTTTCCCTATCCTCCTCTCTTGCTATCCTTCTTTCTTCTTCCATCCCTCTCTCGCTTACATTCTCACTTTCTTTCTCCTGTCATCCTTTTCTCTCTTTCTTTCTCTTTCTTTCTTCATATTCCTATCTTTCTTTTCTTCTCTATTCTTCTTTCTTTCTTTTTCTTTCTTTCTTTCCCGCTTTCTTTCCCCCATCATCCTCCTCTCTCTTTCTTGTTTTCCTTTCTTCCTTCCTTCCTTTCTTTTTCTTTCTTTCTTTCTTTCTTTCTTTCTTTCTTTCTTTCTTTCTTTCTTTCTTTCTTTCTTTCTTTCTTTCTTTCTTTCTTTCTTTCTTTCTTTCTTTCTTTCTTCCTACATTCTCCTCTCTTTCTTTTTTTCTATCTTTCCTCCTCCATCCCTCTCTCTTACATTCTGCCTTTGAACTCCCCTCCATCCTTATCTCTTTCTCTCTTTCTTTCTTTCTTTCTTTCTTCCTCCATCCCCCTCTCTCTTTTTTTGGTATAGTAATAGTATTGGTGTTCCTGTCGAGCACAGATATACAAGGAAACACATATCATACTGTTGTTCCATTACAAGGTTTGGTTTGAGGTAGTTGGCATATTTATGCAAGGAAAAGAAAGAAAACAAGGGATAACAGAAAGTAAGGGCAAATCAAAAATTAGGAAAGGATGGTTAGAGACCGATGAGATACAGGGTACTAGCGTGGGTGACCATCATGGTGTGGTTGTTCTACCAATCACACTGGCAGGGGTTGTAACCCCGGAAGATAATTACCAACGCGGGGTGGAAGTTCTTAAAGTACACACATATTAGTGGTGTGAGAATGGGCCATTGTTTATTACAGATGTGAAAAGGGGTTTGTTCTGCTTACAGCATTGCCTTAGTTTCATGTAAGTTCGTCTTTCATAGGGCTACCTGAGCTGTTCCCTCCCCACTTCCCATTGTGCATTGGATTTTTTCCTTGTTTCTAGATTGTTGATTAGTAAAGATTCATAAGTATAATGAGTTTGTACTAAAGCGAGTACTCCAGAGATATTGGACGTCAGTTTAGATTTCAAATTTCTCGTTATAAGTGATCTGGCTGCTAAAAGAATATGTGGGATCACGCTGCAAAAGTTAGTAGGGAAGGAATCTATACCCAGGCCCAGGGGGGCTAGTCCCGGATCTGGAGGTGTGAGGATACCCGTAGTCTAAATCCGTCTAAATATACTTCTCCAAAAGCTAGTGAGGTTTTTGCAGCTCCAAAAGATATGCATGATATTACCCACCACTCCACACTCTCTCCAGCATAAAGGAGATTATTTTTGGGAGAAGTTTGAGACACGGTAGGGTGTAAAATACCACCTAAGGATGATAAAGTTCCCAATGATTGACACATTTAGAAGACTTATAGATTGTTTTGATTGCTGTGTGCTATTGTTGGCATGTGAAGGTTGTACCTAGATCCGCTTCCCATTTTAGATGGGGGGGGTTTGTTGAAAATTAGTTTTTGTTGGAAGAGGTTACAGAAAAGGGAGATTCCTCTCGCTTTTTGTCATACTTTTGTGAAAAATTTCCAGATTTCCTCTTGCAGGTCTATATGGTGAGTTTTTAGAGAGTGTAAGAAATGGGAGATTTGGTAGGGCTTATAATAGTCCAGAGGTGAGAGGTTAAATTCATTCTTAATTATGTCGAACGGTTTAAGGTTACTGTCACTATATAGGTCTGTTATTTGAGTGATACCTTTAGATTGCCACTCTGATATGTCTATATCGGGTATGGCGTTTGGTAGAATGTCAGTTGGGATGGGGAGGTCTTGATTTTTGTATTTGTCTCCATGCTAGCAAGGTAGCTTGAATGGTTAGTGGGAGTGGTGGAGAGAGACTGGTTTCCAGGTATCGAGAAATAAGAGAGTTTTTAGGTCTGTGGTAGGGCTTAATTCCTGTTCAATAGCTCGCCATGGGACGAAACCATTGGTTTGAAACCATACCTTAAGTTGTGTGAGTAAAGTGGCATGGTAGTAGTCCTGAAGGTCAGTAAGCCCCATACCTCCCGCGGATCTGTGCTTGGTTAAGATTGGTTTGGCACAGCTGGGGCGTTTAGATTGCCAGATGTAGTTCTTAAGGAGACAGTTTAGTGCTTTGAGATATTTGGTTTTGAGTGGAATAGGGAGTGTGCGAAAGACATATAAAATTTGTGGAAGTATTAACATCTTAAATGAGGCTAGACGCCCCAGCCACGATAGTTCCGTCTTGGCTAGTCTATTGGTTTCTTTGGTGCTGACTATGTATTAGTGGTGGGAAATTTGCCTATGCTAATTTAGAAGGGTCAGCTGTTATATTTATACCCAAGTATGAAATGGCGGAGTTCGACCATGAATATGGGAATGTTGATGTCAATTGGGATTGGAGCCGAGGGGGGATTCCTTTACCTAGTATTAGTGATTTGGTGCAATTGACTTTATAATACGAGATTCTACTAAATTTGTTAAGGGTCATGTGCATGGGGCAGGGATTGGAATGGAGATGTTATAAACAGGATTATATCATCTGCAAAAAGGTTGATGTGGTTGGATTAATTTTTTTCTGCTAAAGGCTCTATGAGAAGATTTAAAATAGAAGGTGACAGGGGGCATCCCTGCCGTGTCCCATTAGTGATTACAAAGAGTTTGGAGAGGGTGTTAGATGCAAACACTTGGGCACAGGGGGCAGAGTAAAGCGCCAATATGGCGGCCACTATAGGGCCGGTAAATCCGAATTTCCTGAGCACTTGATTCATATAGCCCCAGTGGATCCTGTTGAACGCCTTCTCCGCATCCAAGGATAGGAGCAGAGAAGGAATCTGACAGGACCCAGCATATTGGATAACATTAATAACTCTATGGGTAGCATCCGATACCTGTCTCCCAGTAGTGAAACCAGACTGATCTGGGTTGATTAGTGATGGTAGGATAGGGAGCAGCCTGTGAGCCAATATCTTTGCGTACAATTTCACGTCAGTATTCAACAATGATATGGGCCTAAAGTTGGGAGGCTAAGTGGGTTCCTTACCCGTTTTAGGAATGGTAATGATAATGCTTTTAGCATTTCAAAGGGAAAGGAGACTGACATCATTGCCTGGGAGTAGACTGTTTCTAGTGATGGGGAGAGGATATGCCGAAATACTTTATAATAATCATTAGGAAGCCCACCCGGTCCCGGGGATTTCCCTTGTGGAAGAGTCTTAATTGCTTCCAAGATTTCTGTTGTGGTAATAGGGCCATTTAATGCGGTTAGCTGGGATTGTGAGATAGAGGGGAGTTTGATGGTCTTCAGAAAGGCCTGAATTGCGTCATCTATGGGTTGAATAGTGTTGGGGTCATCTCTAAGATTATATAAGGTGGAGTAGTAATCGGCAAAGGAGTTTGCTATGGCATTCGGGTCCATAATTTTACTGTTGTCTGATGATCTAATTAGATAGGGGATTTTAGAGCGTATATTACGCTCTTTTAGTCTATGTGCTAGAAGTTTACTTGCATGATTACCAGAGGAGTAGTGGTCAATATGTTTACTATATTGCTCAATGAGCATAGTTCTGAGGTCAAAACGAAGCTTATTTAGTTTGTTTGCTAAATCCTCAGTGGCTTGAGTTTTATTCTGAGTCTCTAGATGTTTAATATCTTCTAGCAGGGTATTTAATTTCTGTGTCCTCAATCTCTTTTCCCTGGAGCACGCTTGTAGAATAATGCCTCTAATAAAGGCCTTGTGGGCGCACCACAGGGAACAGGGATTAGATACCGAGCCAGCAAGTGTTTGGATATCAAAGCTACATGGGTAGGTGATTGGAGTATGCGGAAATTGGCCCGCCACACTCGTGCCTGATTGCAAGCTTGCCCCTCCACCATCGTTATCGACACCGGATCGTGGTCATACCACGAGATGTCATGGATGGTGGAGGAGGACACTTTTTGCAATACATTCCTATCAACAACAATCATATCTATGCGGGAGTACGTGTTGTGCCTGGAGGAGTGGAAGGTGTAGTCTAGTTCACCAGGATGTTGACACCTCCAGGCATCATACACATCCTCTGCATGTAGAAGGGTCTGCAACATAGGTAGAGGATGGGGACGTACAGGTTGACTATCGTATATGTCCGATTGTTGAATTCTCCTATAAGGATCAGGTACTAAGATACTTCAAGGTATCTAAGGTACTTCAGAGTCTGTTAGTATTTCTTTAGGGACAAAGGCGATGGAGTCTTTGATAGCGATTAGTACTCCTTTTTTCTTTTTGTGAGCTGAGGCCAGGTATATATCTGGGGAAATTTTTGTGATGGAGTTTGGGCGAGTTGGTGGCCATAAAATGTGTCTTCTGTACGCATAAGATGTCTGCGTGCAGTTATGGGCCTCTTTCCAAGTGAAGCTCTCTTGGCAGGATGGTTTAGCCCATGTGTGTTGAAAGAAACTATTTTAAGGGCCATGTTCATAAATTGTAAGCAATGATAATTGAGTCCCAAAGGGCCCATAGTCACTCACCCCACCATTGCTCTTCTGCAGGTTTTCAATGTAGTGTAAGTTGGCATAGGTCTTTCTGCGGAGCAGATCAGTCCAGCTTGTGAAGATCTCATCAGATGACATTGGAAGAAAGGAAAACATTGGCAATGAAAAACTTAACCAACAGAAAACAAACCAACATGGTAAAAAAGGAGAATCCATTGTGTATCCGATGGCAGATTTTCTGCACATTGATTAGAAGGGGAATTCCTGCAATGTGAGTTCCATAGCACTTGGAATCCAATGATGTAGAACAATGTTGGATTGAAGATAGATTTTTATATGGGAATGGCGCTGTCTCATTAAACAATATACCAGTGTGTGTTTATAAAGTGCAAAAAAGCAATAATTGTACGTGAAAAATGCTCAAATAAATACCATAAAACCTCTAAATACCATAAATAAACTCGTAAAAAGTGCATGTTAATAACGAAAAAACGTGAAATATTTGTGTGTGACCATATAACAAATTACTCTGTCGCGGTAAGGGTATATTTTTAGATAGAAGTTAGGTTGTAACAAGATGTAGTAACCTAAGGTTCACGATACCTTGAGTGTAACGTCCTTAAGGGGAAGATTAGTTACACGTCTTTTAGACGGTAGCCTATGTGTTACCTAAGAGGAAAAAATGGTACAACCAAACAAAAGACAACCAATTCAAAAAGTAACGGTTACAAAAGGAAAGAAGGTTACAGTAGACTACTCTAGAAGTGTTCGACCTGACTAGACGAGGCGTCTTTCTGGATACGGTTGAATGTGATGTAACTTTTGGACGTCTTCTCGTTACCACCCCACTCACTGATACCCGGGAAACCCTGAGTTAATAGTAACG
>BLSH010306993.1:45592-60705 GCA_018402905.1 Glandirana rugosa
TGAGGAGTAGCGCAAAAAGGAAACGTTTTTTAGGTGAAATAAACGGGTACATTGCCAAACTGCCGCTTGTATGGGCAAATAAAGTGGATTTTTTGCAAAGGAAAAACGCGATGAGGAGTCTTTCCTTTTTTACATAAAAACACCGGGAACGGAGACGGAGCACAGGACCAGAAGGAGTAAATCCAGGGTCGGATTATAGACCGCAAGCGAGTGTTGACTTTTCCACGCCGTAAGGTTGGAAAGTCAACAGGATCTGGTAAGCGGGGTATAACACCTGAACGTTCCTTATATCACCTTTTAAAGCACAGCACGAGCACTTTGAAAAATACTTGAAGATCTTAAATGGACTATTTAAATGGACTGCACAATTGAAATGTTATAAATTGAAGGAAATAGCATATCACTAATAAGCACAGGCACTTTTTGTGAATAGAGTCATAAATTACAATATACATGCACTTTAGATATATGCACTATAAAAAGCACTAGAGAGCACTATTGTCACTTGTAAATAAATAATATCCAGAAACTATAACAATATGGTGCATATGGGCTACAGCAATATTTACAAAAATTGAAAATCTGGCATGTTTTAATTACACCACCTGGACCATTTGTTTTATTTGTTTTATTATACTGTGAATGTGAAACAATATTAGTATTATCAACACTGTGACCATTATCATATCACACATATTGATCAAAAAAAAGCACATGGGCTACAGCAGCACTTTAATAGAATAAGTAAGCACCGATATATTTGGTATCAAAAAACAGGATACTAGCAAGCGCTGTCCAGATAAATGGGGAATACTCAGAATGGTCTGGTGTAGAAAGTGGGGTTCCCCAAGGTTCTGTCCTGGGACCAATCCTTTTCAATTTATTCATAAATAATTTGGCAGATGGGGTGAAGAGCTCAATCTCAATATTTGCGGATGATACCAAGATAAGCAGGGCAATAAACTCTCCACAGGATGTGGAAACCTTGCAAGAAGATCTGAATAAATTAATGGGGTGGGCAGACAAATGGCAAATGAGATTTAACGTAGAAAAATGTAAGATAATGCATTTGGGTACCAAGAACATGAACGCAAACTACTCACTAGGGGGGGAGCCCCTGGAGGAAACTAGGATGGAAAAAGACCTAGGGGTCCTAGTAGAGAACAGGCTCAGCAGTGGCATGCAATGCCAAGCTGCTGCAAGCAAAGCCAACAAAGTGTTGGCATGCATCAAGAAATGGATTAACTTCAGGGATAAATCAATAATTCTCCCACTATACAAGTCTCTGGTAAGGCCGCACCTGGAGTATGCCGTCCAGTTCTGGGCACCAGTCCTCAGGAAGGATGTCCAGGTATTGGAAAGGGTTCAGAGAAGGGCCACAAAGCTAATTAAGGGATTGGAAGACCTTAGTTATGGGGAAAGATTACAAGCACTGAAATTATTCTCTCTGGAGAAGAGACGCTTGAGAGGGGATATGATTTTAATGTACAAATACTGTACTGGTGACCCCATTATAGGGACAAAACTATTCAGTGCAAGGGAGTACACAAAGACACGCGGCCATTCACTAAGAATAGAGGAAAGGCAGTTTAACCTTAAAATGCGTAGAGGTTTCTTTACAGTAAGAGCAGTGAGAATGTGGAATTCTCTTCCACAAGCAGTGGTTTCTGCTGGGAGTATAGATAAATTCAAAAAACTACTAGATGCACACCTAAGGGACCACAGCATTGAGGGATATACAATGTAATATTGACATAAAAGCACACACATAGGTTGGACTTGATGGTCTTTTTTCAACCTCACTGACTATGTAACTATGTAACATCCTAATAAAAATTTCTACAACAGTTCCTCCTCTTGTCATATGCTCCCATGTGTAGATCGATGAATCTTGATCTTCTTCTTAACATTAACACCAGCCCATTCAAAAAAACATTCAGTCCATCCATTGAGTCCAAAAAATAAAGAAAAAAAGAGTATGAACAAAAGAAAACCATGGTTGACACGTAGACTCTATTCTTCGGGAGGGATGACTCAGAGGGAAAGCATGAGGTGGGTGGTTGCAGCGATCCATGGTCGGTGTGGAATCCTCTGCATCTGGTACATGGGCTGGTCTTTGGGGGCCTCTTGTCTTGGCTAGGAAGATGTGGTCATCTGCTCGGGCTTTGGTGACTTGATCGATCAGGCAGCAGGAACATCTCATCATGGCATATAGAAGGAATAGAAACAAAAACAACATGAGTATATATACCCCTACTTCCTTCAGCCAGGATCCGATGGAAAACAAGAACTCCTCAAAACCTCCCAACCCCATTTTCCAACCTTCACTGGCTATAGCTCTGGCTCTCCCTTGCAGGGACTTAACTTTATCCATATGGACTTGGGCCTTGTCACTAGTGCCTGTCATCCAGGTAAAACAGTCTTCTGCTATGAACTCACAGAAACCCCCCTTTAGCTGCTAAAAGATAATCAAGTGCCATCTTTTCCTGTAATAGACTCTGTTGCTGTTCCTGTGAGATCTCCCGTACAGCTTCAATGGTTTCATTAAACATTCCATCCACAATGGATGAGAAATTGTTCAATTGTTTCCTGAGTTCAATCCCTGCCCTGTCCAAGCAGGGTTTCCCAGGCCTTGTTGGAGTTGGTGAACAATTCCCTTTTAGCTGTCCCTGCCATTCTTACCTTCTCTTGCGCAATCAGATCCTCACGATCAGCCACGACGTAAGATGCTGGAATGAGTTTCACCATGTTTGAACCTCTCGCATTAGGGGGAATTAACTTATAAGCTGTAGAACTGCATAAGAAGTAATAGGGGGCCTGTTAGAGTCGCACAGGGGGACTCTAACGGTCCCGTGCATTGCGCAATAACAGGACAGTCTGGAGGATTCCTCCCTCAGTCTGTATGTCACACTCTTCCTTCAAACAGATGTAATCTAGTCTATTGGTGTTACTAGAAAAGGCTGGGGGTCTGATTCATAAGATTTACTGTTATACCTTTCTCACAAACTGTGGATCCTACAAAACTATTAATTTTACCAAAACTTAAAGTTAAAGCACACTTGTGGGCCACTTAGTTGTCCGGATACCCATACTGTTTTTGTGAGGAAGGGGCAAGAACCAGAGCTAATGCTGAAACTGTAACTAATTTTATCTTCTAGAAATGTATCGTTAAGTTAAGTTAGTTAGTGTCTTTTTGAGATCTTTGCTAGTTTATTTTTTCTGTGTTTGCTTTTGCCAATATGAACATCATATATATATATATATATATACACATATATACACACACATATATATCCATATCATGTACTGCTGCCACTGCCGGTGTATTAAGGCTCGTGGAGGCCTAGAGCATACCCAGCAGTGGGTCCTATTCACTGTTTTAGCTAGTTGGAGGTGCATTTTAAAAAAAACAAGTTGGGATGTTTTATTGTTACCCCTGATAAAATACAACAAGCTAAATAATATAAATAAAAAGATACTCCTCAGTCTTTGATGTGGTTGAGCAGCTTCTTGCATTGGCTAGCATGGATACAGTTGTCTCATTCCTTAAGCTTTAGGGTGGTTGGTGTCGTCAGCTGATCCTGGTGTGGCCCATGTCGTCCTACTAGGTCAAAAACTTGGTTAGAATTAGAGAGGTTAGTATTGTTCGTTGGAAAATTGTCATTCTCACCACCATTATCTCCCCGTTACAAAGAGGAAGAAAAGACGCACTGTTTAGCACAAAAAACAAAACAAAATAATGGCCACTGAGATTCCCACTTTGATCTAATGAAACAAAAATGCAATTTTCCTAATTTCCAGCTCCCTTGTTGTCTCCTCAGGTTCACCATCAGGACTGCTCCAGAACCTCTGGAACTCCCTACCCCAGTATGTTTAGCTAGGTCCTACCCTTTTCACCATTAAGTGACCCTCGAAAATTAATTTACTCAGGGACACAGAGGACACATTAGTCATGTAAAAAAACAGGAATCTCTGGGAGTAAATAGAGATGCACGTTGACACTGGGCAGGAAGCAGGTGTGAAATACACTTGGAGACACACAGATAGTCTGCTAAGTACATTAACATACCTTAGCCTGGGGCGATGAGCTAGATTTGAAAATAAAGGCATGGCTGGGCATGTATCTAATTGAATTACCCACGGGTGGTTTACTAATCTTGAACACAACTCTTGTGGGCTACTTGCAAGTTAAAGTTCCACTTTGACCAAAATAAGAATATCACAATTTGTACATTTCCTAAAACCGATAACAAACCTCTGTAACTCTTACTTTCACGTTCCTACAAAAATAACGTATTATTACATACAAACAATGAGAATAAGACATAAGACAAACATTTAGATACAAATGCAAGGGAGATATTTCATAGTTACCATACTACTTAAAAAAATAAAGTAAAACAAAGACGAAAACCAGACGGAGTAAACACACAATTGGTTAGGTTAGGCTTTACCCAGCAACGTTCTTTTCAAGGGCTAAAACGATACATTCCACAATGACCAGTAAATCATGTAATACCCATCCAATCCTTCCCCGGGTTCCCTTAGTGGATCACGTACCTACGGCTATGCCCTCTGGCCAGGTATACGCTTCACGCGGACTGAAAGTGCCTTCTGTATATCCTGTTGGTACACCATAATAGATTTCTGAAGCTACAATTTCACTATATCTAGCATCTTTGTTGCCTGGAGCCTGGTCCTAATTCAGTAATGAACTTCTCCCACCTCCAGACATCAAAGGAACCTTCCAACAGGATACACCATCTAGTACCCTTGGACCAGTTATTCCACTTTTTGAGGGGTCACATGGCCCCTCAAAAAGACTTGTACCGCAAAGCTGTTTGGCTAGATTGAGAGGCCTCACTTCCCCCCTCAGACATGGACGGCACATTGCCCATGACGATTCGAACCGACTATTGCACCGAGTTTAGGAGCAACACCGCCGGGTGCCTTCTTTCACAGTGCTAGCTTGCTTCCGACTCCGATTAGTATACACGGCTTCCCTGCCAGTCAGCTAGAAACCTCAATGACTGTACGACTATACAGTTAAGCACTCTCTCCCCACCCCTGGTACTGACACGTTTACACGTGGGGGGTTCAAAATCTGCTCCTCACATGTTGAAGGCTGAAACAAGCATGTCGCTTTCTCCCGTTTCACGTAGACTGGCCCAAAGTACACACATTCGTTTTGACCAAACCCATGCAGCCAAACAGCCATGGAAGTACAATTAAATCCTCACTATACAAACCTTGGCTTTAGTCGATTCCTTGATGTTAAACTAAAAAAATGGAGATGCCGGTTACCGATTACACACTGAAAAGTATAATGTCTCTACCTGAAACACAAACTACGTAGAAAACACTATTCCTGTCACACTAACCGCAAATTAGCACAAAACAAACCTAATTTTAATCAAAAACTGAATACAATACAAGAATTGATCAGGTATACTCCACACTGTAGTCTATCATTGAAAAGCAAAGGTTATACAACAAAAATGGGACAGAACCCTATGAGAAAGCTGCTTAAAACTTATGCCTACATAAAACAGAAAAAATTATAAAAACAAAACAGCTATATCCAAAAACAAGGATAAAACACGACAACAGATGAATTGTATAAAGACGCTAAATCTGAACAAGTTAAACAAGGCTGGCTAAAAAAAATGCAAAAATCCTGTAAAACGTCCCTCAATACTGGATTTCAACTAAAAACGGAGAGACTCCGTTCAAAACTGACCTTCAGTACACAAAATCACGTAATGACTCTTATAAAAAGTTGCCTTTTCTAAACAAAAGTGTAAAAACAGTTAAACATGAAAACCTAAAAAAGACTAAAATGATGATGTAACTGAATTCAAAATGGCGTCTCAGCCACGTGGTTCTTTGTTACTACACCAAGATGGCGACAAGACACAAGATGGCAACTACATCAAGTGGGTTTCAATCACCACAACACAAAATGGCGGCAAGTGAAGTAATATTACAACCTCGCGGCCCTCAGTATCAGGAGAAAATGACGCCAAATATGTGATGGGAACAAAATGGCTGCACTGAGAGCCACCCACCATAGTAAAGATAAGGCACAAGAAGGAAGAAAGAAAGAAGGAAAGAAAGAGAGGAGAATAGAGAAAGAAAGACTGAATTAAAGAAAGATATTTAGAAAGTGGACAAAGTGAAAAAAAGAAAGAAAGGAAGGAAGAAAGAAGGATAGGAAGAAAGAAAGAAAGAAAGAAAGAAAGAAAGAAAGAAAGAAAGAAAGAAAGAAAGAAAGAAAGAAAGAGAAAGCAAAAAAGAAAGAAAGAAAGAAATAAAGAAAGAGAGGCGGATGGAGGAAGATGGAAAGCCAGAATGAAAGAGAGAGGGAAGGAGGAGGAAAGAAAGAAAGAAAGAAAGAAAGAAAGAAAGAAAGAAAGAAAGAAAGAAAGAAAGAAAGAAAGGAGGATGATGGGAGAATGAAAGCAAGAAAGAAAGAAAGAGAGGGGGGATGGAGGAATACAGAAAGGTCAAAGGAAGGAAAGAAAGAGAGGAGGATAGAGAAAGAAAGACAGATCTTTAGAAAGAAAGAAAGAAAGAAAGGAAGACAAAAAGAAAGAAAGAAAAAAAGAGGGGGATGGATGAAGACAGAAAGAAAGAAGGAGGGAAAGAGGAGGATAGAGAAAGAAAGAAAGTTATTTAGACAGAAAGAAAGAAAGAAAGAAAGAAAGAAAGAAAGAAAGAAAGAAAGAAAGAAAGAACGAAAGAAAGAACGAAAGAAAGAAAGAGAGGAGCATAAAGAAAGGAAGAGAGGAGGATAAAGAAAGGAAGAAAGAAAAAGGAGAGGAGGATAAAGAAAGAAATAAAGAAAGAAAGAGAGGAGGATGGAAGGAGATAGAAAGCCAGAATGAACGAGAGAAGCAAGGAGGAGGAAAGAAAGAAAGAAAGAAAGAAAGAAAGAAAGAAAGAAAGAAAGAAAGAAAGAAAGAAAGACAGAAAGAAAGAAAGAAAAAAAGAGGGGGATGGATGAAGACAGAAAGAAAGAAGGAGGGAAAGATGGAGAGGAGGATAGAGAAAGAAAGAAAGTTATTTAGACAGAAAGAAAGAAAGAAAGAGAGAGAAAGAAAGAAAGAAAGAAAGAAAGAAAGAAAGAAAGAAAGAAAGAAAGAGAGGAGCATAAAGAAAGGAAGAGAGGAGGATAAAGAAAGGAAGAAAGAAAAAGGAGAGGAGGATAAAGAAAGAAAGAAAGAAAGAGAGGAGGATGGAAGGAGATAGAAAGCCAGAATGAAAGAGAGAAGCAAGGAGGAGGAAAGAACGAAAGAAAGAAAGAAAGAAAGAAAGAAAGAAAGAAAGAAAGAAAGAGTGAAAGAAAGAAAAAACGAAAGAAAGAAACAAAGACAAAAAGAGAGGGGGTGAAAGGAAAGGGAGAAAGAAAGAAAGAAAGAGAGGGGGTGAAGTGAGAAAGATAAATAGAAATAGAGGAGAATGGGGAAAGAAAGACAGAAAGAAAAAAGAAAGAGAGGAGGATGAAGAAAAAAAAAAAGAAAGTAAGAAGCTTGGCGCCCGTTTCCCATGTAATACAAAAATATGCAGATATTTCCAATTGAATGTGTCTACTAAGTCATTCATATCAAGCAATTCAGGTAAAAGTTTTGACATAAACTGTGGAACTCGATATGTAGTGTACCTGATACATTGTATCACTTGTAATTTGCAGTACTTGGGATGCACCACACGTGCCATACGCACTAGAATAGGTGAACACTACTGTGACACTACTAATCCAAATCCAAGGCATATTTCTAATGTCTCGCATCATTTTATGGAATGCCATGCTGGGGATTTGTCTCCCTTCAGGTTTACTGGCATTGAGAGAATGACTCCCATGCCCAGGGGTGGATTTAAGAGCAGGCAACTTTTGAATAGGGAAGCTTGGTGGATTTTTAGGTTAAAAACCAGGATCTCTCAGGGGTTAAACTTCTGATGGGACCTTGATTTGCATTTATGTCAATTGATTATTTCCATCTATTCTCACATTCCCTTGTTTATTTGGTCTCCCCTTCTCTCCCCTGGTCATGTTTAACTGTTTTGTTTTATTAGTTGACCATTATTACTGTAATTTGAGATTTTGTACGTATTTCACTCATTATCATTTTTGTTTGTTTTTTGGCTTGCTTTTTTTGGGAGCATTTTAACCCCTTTCTCGTTTGGTCTCATGGTTTCACTTTGATGATTGTTAATGAGTTAATTGAAAACACTTTTGACTAATGAAGGGAGGGGCATTGCTTTTATACAAAATATTTTGTGCTGTTTTTGTACATATCTGTTGTGAACAAGGCCATTATGGCTGAAATGCGTTAACATCTGCTGTGCCTATCTGTCTTTTATGGAGCATCAATAAATGTGGACATATTTAAGAGTATGTTTGGAGTAGTATCACTTTTTTCTTTCTTTCTTTCTATTGTTCACAAGTGCAGTGCAATGATCTGCTCTATACTTCTTGTGTATTGTACATCTTGTATGTTGTGTTCTGTGTAATATGCTTGTGATCAGTTTATTCAGACAATTCTTTTGTTCTAGATTACCTGACCATAAGCACATTATTCACAGTAGGAGTAGGAAACATACTCACAGGAGAGAGAATGTCCATAAATTTGGCTTCAGCTTGAGGCAGAGCTGCAGCCAGCACTCACAGACATATAAAATGTGCTTTTATTTCCAAACAACAGAAGCGATCTAGACAGAATCAAGTGCTCCCTGCATTCCTTGGGGGCTCAAAAATGTTTTAAATTGTTAAAATATCGTATATACTCAAGTATAAGCCGAGTTTTTCAGCACATTTTTTGTGCTGAAAAAGACCCCCCTCGGCTTATACTCGAGTCAGTGTCTGTGGGTGATGAGTAGATTCACATTAAACAGAGCCGCGCTGCTTCTAAGAGCCGTTCTATGCATGTAACTGTGACTAATCACATTGGAATGTAGAGAATGCTGAGAGAGGTGTCATATTTTCATCTTGATGTAGGGGAGGTGGGCGGGATACGCTGGTGTTAGCTGTTCAGTCCCGCCCACCTCCTTATCTCAGTGAAGATCTGCAGCTCTCTCTCAGCATTCTCTGCATTCCAATGTGATTAGTCACAGTTACATGCACAGAACGGCTCTTAGAAGCAGGGTGGCTCTGTGTAATGTGAATCTACCTTACTCATCCCTTATGTGCTCTGGCTACAGTCTCTGTGTCCTGGCTAAAATCCCTGTGTCCTGGCTACAATCCCTGTGTTCTGGCTCCCTGTCCCTGTGTTCTGACTCCCTGTCCCTGTGTTCTGGCTACAATCCCAGTGTTCTGGCTGCTGCATTTCCCACCGTAGGCTTATACTCGGGTCAATAACTTTTCACAGTTTTTTGTGGTAAAATTAGGTGCCTCGGCTTATATTCGAGATGGCTTATACTCGAGTATATACGATAGTTTAATTGTTTAGTGACACCTTCTTCTTTAAAGTTTCCCTTTTGTCTTTTCTTTGTCACCTTGAACTATTTTTCATGTCCCATTCTCAACTGCTCTGCAACATAATAATTTTTAGCTGACCAAGAACCAGATGGTTGTGCCACTTTACCCTGCATAGTTGGCCCTGCAGGTTTGCCACAGGTGCTGTTACCATCACCAGTGGCAGCTGTTTGGTATGTCTATGCACTCTTGCTCACTCCAGTAAATCTTTTGTCTAACTACTTCACAAATTCAAATGTTGGTAGTTTTCAGCAACACTTCAGCTGCACCTTTTTGCTGATCCCAAGTTAGGCCAAGACTAACTACCTGTGGAACAGTATGTTGTGGATTTTTTCACATTAGCCATAGAACCTCCAAGGAATAACAAAGTGTTTGTGGTTATCTTCTGGTAACGCCTGTTAAACTACATTAAGGGTTGGTTAGCTGTGTGTGATATTGTAATGATAGAGTGCCCTGGGCACCTAAAAAAGCTCTGTGAAATGGAAAGGCCACAATATCTTTCAGAATTATTACATCAGCCATGATAGTTTGTAACAGCAGTGGTCCCCTCTACATTATCCCAGGAAGGCATCCTATACGATCAACAATCTTTTAGCTGCCTTCCAAACACTCTTATCAGTACTCTCATAGGATTAGAAGAATCCAATGCAATCCAAATCTCATTCTCCAGGCCATCATAAACCTGTCAAACTTTTAGTCTTGAGTAACCAGAAATTTAACAGGCATAACTCTTCCTAATATTATCTGGTTTCTCATAATCACAAATAGCTTAGCTGGTGTAGGTGATAAATAGCTGTTCTGGTGTCTTTTCTGGTATCTTTTCTGGTGGAATCAAAACTTCGGTGTATTTCCATCTGACGGAAGTGGGTCTTTATCAGTGAGGCTGCATATACAGTATCTCACAAAAGTGAGTACACCCCTCACATTTTTGTAAATATTTTATTATATCTTTTCATGTGACAACACTGAAAAAATTACACTTTGCTACAATGTAATGCAGTGAGTGTACAGCTTGTATAACAATATACATTTGCTGTCCCCTCAAAATAACTCAACACACAGCCATTAATGTCTAAACTGCTGACAACAAATGTGAGTACCTCTTCTAAAGAAAATGTCCAAATTGGGCCCAATTAGCCATTTTCCCTCCCTGGTGTCATGTGACATGTTAGTGTTAAAAGGTCTCAGGTGTGAATGGGGAGCAGGTGTGTTAAATTTGGTGTTATCTCTCTCACTCTCTTATACTGGTCACTGGAAGTTCAACATGACACCTCATGGCAAAGAACTCTCTGAGGATCTGAAAAAAAAAGAATTGTTGCTCTACATAAAGATGGCCTAGGCTATAAGAAGATTGCCAAGACCCTGAAACTGAGCTGCAGCATGGTGGCCAAGACCAAGGGCGTAACGATAGGGGTTGCAGGGGTTGCGATTGCAACCGGGCCCCATGGGTTAAGTTAAGTGCATGTGCTCATCGTCATATCCAGGGGTTGTCTTTAGGAAATAGATGTATGAGTGCTGCCAGCATTGCTGCAGAGGTTGAAGGGGTGGGGGGTCAGTCTGTCAGTACTCAGACCATATGCCGCACACTGCATCAAATTGGTCTGCATGGCTGTCATCCCAGAAGGAAGACTCTTCTAAAGATGATGCACAAGAAAGCCCACAAACAGTTTGCTGAAGACAAGCAGACTAAGGACATGGATTATTGGAACTATGTCCTGTGGTCTGATGAGACCAAAATAAACGTATTTGTTTCAGATGGTGTCAAGCGTGTGTGTCAGCAACCAGGTGAGGAGTATAAAGACAAGTGTGTCTTGCCTACTGTTGGATGGCAACATGGTTTAATATCATAGATCTGGAGTGTCACTGATATGGCAAGCCGGAGTTGGAGTTTACAAGTGGTCTAATCACTGGGTAGCAAAGAAAGCCATCTGGCATAGTTGGAATTCAAAAGTTGACCCAGTGGGGTGTTGGTAATAAGAAGTCATGAATAGCCATATCCTACCAGGAAGTATCCATATGACGCCTGCAGAGAGGTGTAGGGGTAGAGAAAGCCAGATGAGATCTCCTGGGGAGGTGCAAATTAACATTTCCTGATTACCTGACATCAAAGGGACCATCTGACCACTAAAGATGATGAGTCAGATATGAGGGATACATGGACACATACTGCCTCTAGTGGACAACCCATGATGCGTCCTAGAGACAGACTCAAGGAAATGAAGTCTGCTACCATTGTACAGAATGCAGGAGTAGGCTGGCGTTGGGCGTGTGTGTGTGGATGATGCATGAATGATTTTAAAAAGCCTGCGTTTTGTGATGGTCTGCCCTTTTTCTTCTCTCTTCCATCTTTGATCCATCAGGCCAGCCAGAACAACATTTCAAGGACAGCCTGAGTATCACCTTATATTATTTATGTTATAGGTTCTATAATATTTTCTTATAGTGTTTTGATGTTAGAATCTTTATTTTCCTTATAATAAATGTAATCCTTGCTTTATCAAAGCAGAGTGATTGATTATATATATATATATATATATATATATATAAGCTAACCTTATTATCGTACTAATATCGTTACTGTTATCAGAGTTTTAGTAGGCTAACGAATTAGAGGAATAGACAATTAATATATACTTACAAATAAAAAAGCCAAAAAAGTGAAAATGACAAATGTGGTATGCATGCTAGTGAGAATGACGGACATTGCTCAGCACAAAGAAACACGGTGGATTAATGAGAAGTGTGTATTGGAACAGAACATTAATGAATTGTAGGAAACGTGTAAGCTAGGGGAAAGTTGTATTGAATATTTGAATCAAAGAGAGGCAGAGAATGAGCGTAGGATAACAATGCTTAGAATGGAGCTACAGGAAGCTCAGACGACCATAAGACAATTATCTTACAAATATGCCAATGCTGAGCAGTCTCAATGTTTAACACAGAAAGAACAACAATTAGGGAAACAGGATGCTTTTGTTGATGCAAATGATATTGCTCGGGCTGGAATCAATGCTGGCAATGTGGAGGAGGAGTATTTAGACAAAAGTGCTATAACTGCTCTTGAAATTGATTCAGGTGTTGAAATGGAAAACAAGCCTGATCTTTTCGAGAACAGTAGCGATGTAACAGTGGAGACTTCGGATGAGTCCATGGTTAGCGATTACTCCTCAGACAGTGACAGTGTGAAGTTGATTGATTCCAAACAGTGGGTCTCCTTCACTATATACTTATAGACGGGCCTATGCAGAGAGACCAGCTCTCAAGTGTTTCGCCTGTAAAAAGTGGGGTCACATTGCAAGATATTGTTTGATGTCTAATAACAATAATATGCAGAGAAAATCTCAGTATCCTAAAACTACACTGAGGCGTTATGAAGTTTACTCCGCCAGATGGGGTAGCAATCCAAGGCATAGAGGCCATAATTATCAAACCCGTGTCCCCTTTAAAACCCAGATGCGGAGACTCCAAACTGAAAATAGTCAGTTAAGGCAGGAAAGACAGTTGTATTTGGAGCAGCTGAATAAATTCAAAATGGAGGCAGCTGCATGTTCACACAGGTATAGCACCGGGGGAATCAAATCCTTTGTTAGCAGCCCTTAGTGAATTTCAGTGATGGTAAGAATTTTCAGGTTAACGTTGCTTGGTGATGAATAAGGTTTAGATGCGAGTCTTTTGTTTTGGCTTTACATTTTTGGAATATTATGGAGGACCTTGATGTATGTTTTAGTATTTTCAAGGGTAAGCCTCTGGATTGTTATTATTTTTTAAAATATTAGTATTTTTTTTTCCTTCGTATTTGTTTTTTTTCCTCTTACTATTTTTTTTTAAATGATTTATTTGTAGTTTGTTTTTAGATTTTGTTCATTTATTTTGATTTTTAGTTTTTGTTTTGTTCAACTGAATACAGTTTGCAGAAACTACAGTTGGCATAAAGCCAGTTTTTATTTAGGTTTTTTTGTTTTTATTTTCATTCAGGTGGAAAAGTTCCAAAAGGATTAGGTTTTATCCACCTGAAAGGGGAGTTCATGTGTAGGTTTTAAGGAACAGTCTTTTAGTTTTTTTTGTTTTGTTTTGTACGCTTAAAACGAGAACTGTTCATTTTTTTTTTTGGTTTTGTTCCTTATCATGGGAATCCAGTTTAGAGTGTGTTCGGCCTAAAGTAGCCATTGGCTGTTTTAATACTATGTTCAGAGTGGCAGAAGCCATGAAAACTAAGTTCCTGGGTTCCCAGGGAGGTTCTGTAAGAAAAATGCAAGTGAATAGATATTGTGGATAAGAATTTGATTCTGCTCTTGTTTTTCACTTCCAGAGTCCTGGTGGAGCAAAAGATTGGAGAGGTCTCTGGAACATGGATGAAAGATGTTCATCTAGCTGGCAGCTTGTCTGTGCCATGCCATGTCACAAAGTCGTTCTGACAAACAGTCAGGGGAGAAGGGACAAACAAAGATTCCGATTAATATTTGCAATATAAGGTTTCTTTTTTTTATGGACAATTTAGTGTTAACGCTGCATCTGAAAGACTGTGCCCATCAACAAGACTTATGGAACATTTTCCCGGAATCTCTCATGTCATTTATGAGTGCAAACATAATGTGAATACAAGTGCAATGGGTTGGAGGGTAGGGAAGGAATGCAACCTATCCAATCCTTCAGAATAAGAAGTGAAAAATATTTTTGTTTGTTTTTTTGCAGAGGAATTGAAAGAAGGAAATATGTTTTTAATGTGTGACGTGTGTATATAAGTGAGTGGCGCTAAACCATAATAATTGATGGATATTCAAAAAAGTGCAAGTGCGTCAAATAATGTGTTTGATCAATACGGCTGCTACAGCCCTGTGTGTAGAAAGGGATTGAACCAGTGTCTGTATACATAAAACAAATAAATAAATTTATAGACTCAGTAAAACATTGTGATTAAATATAGGTCCTTGTGAAAGTCCTGATTCCAGGTAGTAGTGCAAAAAACAACGTATAGAAAGAACTGTGTGCTTAGGAATAATAAATGGTGCAATCGTCCCAAAAAGGGTTGACACGAGAATCCACGATAGTAAAATCCTAGTATACTTGAATGATGGTGTCTAACGATATACATCCACAGCGAGCCAGCAGAATAGATATAAAACTCCAAACCTTTCAGAATGGAGGCTTACCAGAAAGGAGGAGAAAAAACGCCTTTGGAATTATGCCTGTGAGGCCACAAGGATGTCCGGACTATCGGTCGCGTCACACTTTCCTCTGGTGCTCACTTCGCGTCACACACTCCAGCTGAAGGGGGGTTAAGATGCTCCACGTAAAGGGATGACAATCTGGCACGTTCCGAGTTCAGACTCTCACTCCACCGTCCTGGGTCCTAGGGGGGCCTTACAGCACCGCTGAAGAGGGGGGGTGGCTCGCTTTTGTAAGGCTAACTCCAGACAGTTTTGGAAGGAGTGGAGAAGAATTAAATATTCCTATTTTCTATTTCTGTCTGTGATCTCATTGGGTAGATTCTCTCGTGCATACTTTCCAGAGTTTTCCTTTCCAAAAATAATTTTTTGGTTCATTTGCCTCTGAACCTGCTAGCAAATTTGACTACAGACATCAGTTTAAACGATCGTCCAAGTCTCCGTTTACTTGGTTTTTTAATAAAAACCTTTCC
>BLSH010306993.1:65747-79249 GCA_018402905.1 Glandirana rugosa
AATCATTAAAAAGAAGTATTTAAAACCGGTTTTACATATGACGATGGATAGAAACCATTTTTTTTTTGTTTAATCACATATAATAAACCAGAAACACTTTCAATATCTCAGATGTTCGATACCACGGTTAGTGACTTTTAACTAGTGTGGACTACATGACTGCCGGATAGAGTAAAGTACTCTGGGATTTTTCGGTCGTTTCATGTTTATGGGGGGGTTTAATGGGGAAAAACCTTTCATCTGTAAGGTTCCATAAATCATTCTCCGTACCACTCAAAAAACTTCAACAGTAAAATGTGGCCAGGCTGTGTAAAAGACTCACACATGTGGTATCGCCATACTCAGGAGGAGTAGTAGAATGTGTTTTGGGGTGTAATTTGTGGTATGCATATGCTGGGTGTGAGAAATAACCTGTTAACATATGACAATTTTGTGAAAAAAATCTTCATTTTGCAAAGAATTGTGGGAAAAAATGACAACTTCAAAAAACTCACCATGCCTCTTACTAAATACCTTGGAATGTCTACTTTCCAAAAAGGGGTAATTTGGGGGGGTATTTGTACTTTGCTGGCTTTTTAGGGTCTCATGAAATGAGATAGGCCGTCAGTACATCAGGTGTGATCAATTTTCAGTGATTGGCACCATAGCTTGTAGACTCTATAACTTTCACAAAGACCAAATAATATACACTAATTTGTTTTTTTTTTACCAAAGATAGGTAGCAGTATACATTTTGGCCAAAATTTATGAAGAAAAATTACTAATTTGCTAATTTTTATAACAGAAACAAAGAAAAATTCACGCAAATTTCATGTGGGTACAGTGTTGCATGCCTGAGTAATTGTCATTCAAAATGTGAGAGCACTGAAAGCTGAAAATTGGTCTGGTTAGGAAGGGGGTTTAAGTGCCGAGTGGTCAAGTGGTTAAGGTGGTGGGTCGTATGTACCTGTATATAGTATGGTAATGGGTTGATTTGTGTGATAGTATAATTTGATATACATGTATTAGGTTAGTAATATGGGTGAATAAGGCCCTCCTCGAGGTTCTGTATCTGGAAGCTGGTTGAAACGTGGCTCTGAGTGTGTGTTGGTGAATGGTGAGTGAATGGACACCCCTTACCTATATTGCATCCCATCATGAAGAGACCCGGAAGGAGAAAATACAGAATGGAACCATGGATGCTGTCGCTGAAGAATGGTGGTAGGTGTATTACCCAGGCAAAGCGGCACATGTTGGGAAACTCATGCTAAGACATTTATGGACTGTGCCATAGGAGCTGTTTCAGAGGAAGGGAGGTGTGTGCCCTCCAGGCAACGAGGCACATGTCGGGAAGCACAACATGTGAAGAGATTTATGGACTTTTCCACAGAGGCTGTCTCTGAAGAAGGGTGGTATGTGCCCTTCAGGTCCAAAGCGGAATATGTTGGATGGCAACATGGTTTAATATCATAGTTCTAGAGTGTCACTGATATGGCAGGCCGGAGTTGGAGTTTACAAGTGGTCTAATCACTGGGTAATAAAGAAAGCCATCTGGCATAGTTGGAATTCACAAGTTGACCCAGTGGGGTGTTGATAATAAGAAGTCATGAACAGCCATATTCTGCCAGGAAGTATCCATATGCCCCCTGCAGTGAGGTGTAGGGGTAGAGAAAGCCAGATGAGATCTCCTGGGGAGGTGAAAATTAACATTTCCTGATTACCTGACATCAAAGGGACCATCTGACCACTAAAGATGATGAGTCAGATATGAGGGATACATGGACACATAGTGCCTTTAGTAGACAACCCAGGCATGCGTCCTAGAGACAGGCTCAAGGAAATGAAGTCTGCTACCATTGGACAGAATGCAGAAGTAGGCTGGCGCTGGGCGGGTGTGTGTGGATGATGCATGAATGAGTTTAAAAAGCTTGAGTTTCATGATGGTGTGCCCTTTTTCTTCTCTCTTCCATCTTTGATCCATCAGGCCAGCCAGAACAACATTTCAAGGACAGCCTAAGTATCACCTTATATTATTTAGGTTATAGGTTCTATGATATTTTCTTATAGTGTTTTGATGTTAGAATCTTTATTTTCCTTATAATAAATGTAATCCTTGCTTTATTAAAGCAGAGTGATTGATTATGTATATATATATATAAGCTAACCTTATTATCGTACTATTATCGTTACTGTTATCAGAGTTTTAGTAGGCTAACGAATTAGAGGAATAGACAATTAATATATAGTTACAAATAAACTTGGGGAACCCATAACCACCCCATTTTATTTCACCTACAGTCAAGCATGGTGGTGGGAGTGTCATGGTCTTGGGGTGCATGAGTGCTGCTGGCACTGGGGAGCTACAGTTCATTGAGGGAACCATGAACGCAAACATGTACTGTGACATACTGAAGCAAAGTATGATCCCCTCCCTTCAGAGACTGGGCCGCAGGGCAGTATTCCAACATGATAACGACCCCAAACACACCTCCAAGATGACCACTGCCTTGCTAAAGATGCTGGGGGTAAAGGTGATGGACTGGCCAAGCATGTCTCCAGACCTAAACCCTATTTAGCATTTGGGGGGCATCCTCAAACAGAAAGTGGAGGAGCGCAAGGTCTCTAACATCCACCAGCTCCATGATGTCGTCATGGAGGAGTGGAAGAGGACTCCAGTGGCAATCTGTGAGGCTCTGATGAACTCCATGCCCAAGAGGGTTAAGGCAGTGCTGGAAAATAATGGTGGCCACACAAAATATTGGCACTTTTGGCCCAATTTGGACATTTTCACTTAGGGGTGTACTCACTTTTGTTGCCAGGGGTTTAGACATTAATGGCTGTGTGTTGAGTTATTTTGAGGGGACAGCAAATTTACACTGTTATACAAGCTGTACACTCAGTACTTTACATTGTAGCAAAGTATCATTTCTTCAGTGTTGTCACATGAAAAGATATAATAAAATATTTACAAAAATTTGAGGGGTGTACTCATTTTCGTGAGATACTGTATGTGTACTGTGTGTTTTCGTGCTGGGAGTGCACGTTCATGTGCGTTTATAGGCGTTTATCTGCGTCTGTGTTTTTGAGCGTTTTTCTTCTAACTTCATTAGCTTCCATTGACTACAAAAAAAGCAGGATGCTGATAAACATCCGTTTAGCTGCGTTTATTAGCATTTATTGGCATTTATCAGCGTCCAGCTTTTTTTGTGACCAGAAGAACGACTCTTGAACGCCAGTTCAGGGCGTTCAGATAACAGCCCAAAAACGCCACTGCTGTTAAACGACAATAAACATCCATGTGTGCATGGACACATAGGATAACATAAAGGGGTGTTTTTGGGCTGTTAAAAAAAATGCCCAAATGACCATAAACAGTCATTTATCAGCTTCAGTGTGCATGGAGCCTTAGTGTTAGGGTCAAGGTATGGGTCAAAGTCAGGGTCAGCATATTTTGGGTAGGATTTAAAAAAATAAATAGTATCAGTTAGTGTCAGTGTGTTTTAAAAACAAAATGTGCAATACTGTTTTTGTACTACGGGTACAAACAACAAATGAGGTACACATATGGGGTATTGCCACAATTGTCAGGAGCAGGAGAATTTATTTTGGGTTGTTCTTTGGTGCTAAGCAAGAAATATACATACATTAAAAGCTTTTTTTTTTTACTATTTTGGCCAAGTTTTCCATTGATAATAGAAAAAGTCAGACTTGTTGCCATTTACCACCAATTTTTCCTAAAAAAAAAAAAAAACAAGGTACAATTCACCTGGCTACAATAAGTAGTTGCGATGATATGTACCCAACACATGTTTTGATGATAAAAATAACCCTGTCATCAGTGGTCAGTGGGAATAAAAATTCCCTCTGTCTTAATCAGTGGTCAGTGAGAGTAAAAAAATGCTTCTGTGTCAGTGGTATTTGGGAGTAATAAAAATCCCTACTTCATTGGAAGGTGGGAGTAGAACTTAGCCAGAGCAAAATGACATTTCCATAGGAAAAATTGTCATTTAAAATTGTGGCTGTAATGTATTGCTGGTTCCCGGCAATATACAAAAAATCGCTGGAAAAAAGTGCGTGTGGTGTTCCCCCCCCAGTCCAAACCAGGCTATTCAGGTCTGGTTTGGATATTAAGGGGAACCCCTCGCCAAATTTTAAAAACATGGGGAGTATGGGTGCTTTGGGGAGGGGGACCCCCAGATCCCTATGTGAATAGGTTTGGGGGTGGGAGTGTAGTGTAAAAAAACACAAGAGGAAGTTTTTGATAAGTCCTCTATTTTGTAAAATAGCTCTTTCTTCTTTTTTTCCTCCATCTTCTCCTGGCCCAGTCCTTCTTCTGGTCTTCTGCTTCTTCTTTTAGTCTTCTTGCTTCCTCTTTTCGTCTTCAAATTTCGTCAGAAGGGGATGGGTTCACTCAGTTACGACACTAGGTGGCCCCGCCCTTCTTATAAAAGTACTGTCATCGCGAAGATCGCCAATTCGGCAAGATGCGCAGGGGCTGGACTGCAGCAGTGGAGAGAGTGGCGGTGGTGAAAGAAGAAAGAAGATTGAAGGCAAAGAGAGGAAGCAAGAAGACTAAAAGAAGAAGTAGAAGACCAGAAAGAAGGACCCGGTCAAGAGAAGATGGAGGAAGAAAGAAGAAAGAGCTATTTTACAAAATTAAGGACTTGTCAAAAACTGCCTCTTTTTTTTACACTACACTCCTTTTTTAGTGAATAGGTAGGGGTACAATGGACCCCATACCTATTCACATGGGGGGGTCGGGATCTGGGGGCACCCTTATTAAAGGGGGCTACCAGATTCTGATAAGCCCCCTGCCCGCAGACCCCTACACCCACCGGCCAGGGTTGTGGGGATGAGGCTCTTCTCCCCATCAACATGGGGACATGGTGCTTTAGGGGCAACCTCAAAGCATCCTCCCCATGTTTAGGGCATGTAGCCAGAGGGGGGGCGCTCACTCGTCCCCACCCCCTCATGCCATGCCAGGGCTGCGTGCTCGGATAAGGGTCTGGTTTGGATTTTGGGGGGCACCCCACGTAATTTTTTTAAAATATTTTGTCGTGGGGTTCCCCTTGAAATCGATACCAGACCTGAAGGGCCTGGTTTGGATTTTGGGGGGGACCCCACGTCATTTTTTTTAACATTTTGGTGTGGGGTCCCCTTTAAATTCCATACCAGACCTGAAGGGCCTGGTTTGGATTTTGGGGGGAACCGCACATCATTTTTTTTTAATTTTGGCACGGGGTTCCCCTTAAATTCCATACCAGACCTGAAGGGCCTGGTTTGGATTTTGGAGGGAACCGCATGTAATTTAAAAAAAAAAAAATTGGCATGGGGTTCCCTTTAAATTCCATACCAGACCTGAAGGGCCTGGTTTGATTTTGGGGGGAACCGCACGTCGTTTTAAAAAAAAAAATGGCGAGGGCCCTGCTGTTGTAAATTAGTTGAAAAATTGTGATAAAATCCCCCAGTCAAACAGGTGGCGAAAAATTGGGCCTTGGGTGCTGGCGGTGCCAGAACACTGTAACCCCTTGCAGTTACTCTTGTTGGATGGAGGAACTGGGCCTGATGTTGTAAATTAGTTTACAAATTGTGATGAAAGCCCCCAGTCAAACAGGTGGCGAAGAATTGCGCCTTGGTTGTTGGCGGTGCCATAACACTGTAACCCCTTGCAGTTACTCTTGTTGGACGGAGGAATTGGGCCTGATGTTGTGAGTTTGTTTACAAATTGTGACGAAAGCCCCCAATTAAACAGGTGGCTAAAAATTGGGCCTTGGTTGTTGGCGGTGCCAGAACACTGTAACCCCTTACAGTTTCTCTTGTTGAAAGGAGGAGCTGGGCCTGGTGTTGTAAATTAGTTTACAAATTGTGACGAAGTCCCCAGTCAAACAGGTGGCCAAAAATTGGGCCTTGGTTGTTGGCGATGCCAGAATACTGTAACCCCTTGCAGTTACTCTTGTTGGATGGAGGAACTGGCACTGATGTTTTAAATTAGTTTACAAATTGTGATGAAAGCCCCCAATTAAACAGGTGGCGAAAAATTGGGCCTTGGTTGTTGGGGGTGCCAGAACACTGAAACCCCTTGCAGTTACTCTTGTTGGATGGAGGAACTGTGCCTGATGTTGTAAATTAGTTTACAAATTGTGATGAAAGCCCCCAGTCAAGCAAGTGGCCAAAAATTGGGCCTTGGGTGTTGGCGGTGCCAGAACACTGTAATCCCTTGCAGTTACTCTTGTTGGATGGAGGAACTGGTCTGATGTTGTAAATTAGTTTAGAAATTGTGACGAAAGCCCCCAGTCAAACAGGCGGCCAAAAATTGGGCCTTGGTTGTTGGCGATGCCAGAACACTGTAACCCCTTGCAGTTACTCTTGTTGGATGGAGGAACTGGGCCTGGTGTTTTAAATTAGTTTACAAATTGTGATGAAAGCCCCCAGTCAAACAGGTGGCGAAAAATTGGGCCTTGGTTGTTGGGGGTGCCAGAACACTGAAACCCCTTGCAGTTACTCTTGTTGGATGGAGGAACTGGGCCTGATGTTGTAAATTAGTTTACAAATTGTGACAAAAGCCCCCAGTCAAACAGGTGGCAAAAAATTGGGCCTCGGTTGTTGGCGGTGCCAGAACACTGTAACACCTTGCAGTTACTCTTGTTGGACGGAGGGACTGGGCCTGATGTTGTGAATTAGTTTACAAATTGTGACAAAAGCCCCCAGTCAAACAGGTGGCCAAAAATTGGGCCTTGGTTGTTGGCAGTGCCAGAACATTGTAACCCCTTGCAGTTATTCTTGTTGGACGGAGGAACTGGGCCTGATGTTGTAAATTAGTTTACAAATTGTGGCAAAAGCCCCCAGTCAAACAGGTGGCGAAAAATTGGGCCTTGGTTGTTGGGAGTGCCAGAACACTGAAACCCCTTGCAGTTACTCTTGTTGGATGGAGGAACTGGACCTGATGTTGTAAATTAGTTTACAAATTGTGATGAAAGCCCCCAGTCAAACAGGTGGCCAAAAATTGGGCCTTGGGTGTTGGCGGTGCCAGAACACTGTAATCCCTTGCAGTTACTCTTGTTGGATGAAGGAACTGGTCTGATGTTGTAAATTAGTTTAGAAATTGTGACGAAAGCCCCCAGTCAAACAGGCGGCCAAAAATTGGGCCTTGGTTGTTGGCGATGCCAGAACACTGTAACCCCTTGCAGTTACTCTTGTTGGATGGAGGAACTGGGCCTGATGTTTTAAATTAGTTTACAAATTGTGACGAAAGCCCCCAGTCAAACAGGTGGTGAAAAATTGGGCCTTGGTTGTTGGCGGTGCCAGAACACTGTAACCCCTTGTAGTTACTCTTGTTGGATGGAGGAACTGGGCCTGGTGTTTTAAATTATTATACAAATTGTGATGAAAGCCCCCAGTCAAACAGGTGGCGAAAAATTGGGCCTTGGTTGTTGGGGGTGCCAGAACACTGAAACCCCTTGCAGTTACTCTTGTTGGATGGAGGAACTGGGCCTGATGTAAATTAGTTTACAAATTGTGACGAAAGCCCCCAGTCAAACAGGTGGCGAAAAATCGGGCCTCGGTTGTTGGCGGTGTCAGAACACTGTAACCCCTTGCAGTTACTCTTGTTGGATGGAGGAACTGTGCCTGATGTTGTAAATTAGTTTACAAATTGTGATGAAAGCCCCCAGTCAAGCAAGTGGCCAAAAATTGGGCCTTGGGTGTTGGCGGTGCCAGAACACTGTAATCCCTTGCAGTTACTCTTGTTGGATGGAGGAACTGGTCTGATGTTATAAATTAGTTTAGAAATTGTGACGAAAGCCCCCAGTCAAACAGGCGGCCAAAAATTGGGCCTTGGTTGTTGGCGATGCCAGAACACTGTAACCCCTTGCAGTTACTCTTGTTGGATGGAGGAACTGGGCCTGGTGTTTTAAATTAGTTTACAAATTGTGATGAAAGCCCCCAGTCAAACAGGTGGCGAAAAATTGGGCCTTGGTTGTTGGGGGTGCCAGAACACTGAAACTCCTTGCAGTTACACTTGTTGGATGGAGGAACTGGGCCTGATGTTGTAAATTAGTTTACAAATTATGACGAAAGCGCCCAGTCAAACAGGTGGCGAAAAATTGGGCCTCGGTTGTTGGCGGTGCCAGAACACTGTAACCCCTTGCAGTTACTCTTGTTGGACGGAGGGACTGGGTTGTGAATTAGTTTACAAATTGTGACAAAAGCCCCCAGTCAAACAGGTGGCCAAAAATTGGGCCTTGGTTGTTGGCAGTGCCAGAACACTGTAACCCCTTGCAGTTATTCTTGTTGGACGGAGGAACTGGGCCTGATGTTGTAAATTAGTTTACAAATTGTGACAAAAGCCCCCAGTCAAACAGGTGGTGAAAAATTGGGCCTTGGTTGTTGGGAGTGCCAGAACACTGAAACCCCTTGCAGTTACTCTTGTTGGATGGAGGAACTGTGCCTGATGTTGTAAATTAGTTTACAAATTGTGATGAAAGCCCCCAGTCAAGCAGGTGGCCAAAAATTGGGCCTTGGGTGTTGGCGGTGCCAGAACACTGTAATCCCTTGCAGTTACTCTTGTTGGATGGAGGAACTGGTCTGATGTTTTAAATTAGTTTAGAAATGGTGACGAAAGCCCCCAGTCAAACAGGCGGCCAAAAATTGGGCCTTGGTTGTTGGCGATGTCAGAACACTGTAACCCCTTGCAGTTACTCTTGTTGGATGGAGGAACTGGGCCTGATGTTTTAAATTAGTTTACAAATTGTGACGAAAGCCCCCAGTCAAACAGGTGGTGAAAAATTGGGCCTTGGTTGTTGGCGGTGCCAGAACACTGTAACCCCTTGCAGTTGCTCTTGTTGGACTGAGGAACTGGGCCTGATGTTGTAAATTAGTTTACAAATTGTGACGAAAGCCCCCAGTCAAACAGGTGGCCAAAAATTGGGCCTTGGTTGTTGGCGGTGCCAGAACACTGTAACCCCTTGCAGTTACTCTTGTTGGACAGAGGAACTGGGCTTTATGTTGTAAATTATTTGAAAAATTGTTATGGCATGCTCCTTTAAATCAGGTGCAGAAAAATTGGGCCTTGTGTGTTGGTGGTGCCCTAAATACAAAATATAGTTAGAGATCATGGACAGGAGGAATAGGAGCAGTGGCAGTCTTCAAGGGATCCCAGATCCCTAGCAAATTTAATCAGTTGCATCATCAAGGGCTAGATAGCTGCTGATCCAGGATTGATTAATTTTTATAAATGTGAGCCTATCAACCGAGTCTGTGGACAGGTGCACTCTTTGATCGGTTAGGAACCCTCCAGCAGCACTGAATGTCCGTTCAGAAAGCACTCTGGATGCAGGACAGGCCAGTAGCTCACTTGCATATTGAGCAAGTTCCGGCCAGTGGTCCACCCTCAAGACCCAATAAGCAAGTGGATGCAAAGTTGGAAAGGTCTCCAAGTCTGCTCTTGCCCCTATATATTCCTGCACCATATAATGCAGACACTGACAATGGTTGCTTGAACCTATCAGGGCTAGGTGCTGAGGACTGAATTTTTTTTTAAAGGCATCACTCAGCTGGCCACCTTCTCCACCACTCTGCCTCTGAACGACCGAAGCTTCAGAAACACGTTGTCCAGGGCCAGAAGCAGGACATGGTAACCTCCCAGGGTCTGGAAAGGCATTGCACAAACTTTTTTTCAAGGTATCCTGAAGATGTTTTATCCTTTGCACCCTTTGCGTAGGATGGATGAATTCTGCTACTTTACCCTTGTAAGATGGATAAAGAAGGGTTGCCAGCCAGTAATGATCCCTCTCTTTGGTACCACAAATCCTAGGGTCTTTTTGCAGGCTGTTCAGAATCAGAGAGCCCATGCAGCGTAAGTTTGAGGAGGCATGAGTGTCCTCTGGGTCACTGAGGATGACATTATCAGGAACTACCTCCTCCCAGCCACGTACAACTCCTTGGGTTTCTGGGGCCTGAAAACCATGATCCCTTGAAGACTGCTGCGCATTATACTCCACATGCTGACACAATCCTCCTCCTTCTCCTCCCCCTCCTCCCGTGTGTTTGGCGGCTCTGCAGGAATGCTCTCTGCATAAAGGGGAACTTGAGAGGAAAGGAAGTCCACCTCTTCCTCCCTCCGTTCTGCCTCAAGTGCCCTGTCCATGATTCCATGAAGCGTGTGCTCCAGAAGGAATATTAGTGGGACAGAGTCACTGATGCATGCATTGTCGCTGCTCACCATCCTTGTGGCCCCCTCAAATGGTGACAGGATAGTTCATGCATCCTTGATCATTAGCCACTGACGTGGCGAAAAAAAGCCAAGCTCCCCTGAGCCTGTCCTGGTGCCATGCTCACAGAGGTACTCATTGATGGCCCTCTGCTGTGCGCGGAGTCGCTGCAGCATTGCCAATGTTAAGTTCCACCTAGTGGGCATGTCACAAATGAGGCGGTTGTTGGGCAGGTTGAATTCCCGCTGGATGTCAGCCAGCCGAGCACTGGCATTGTATGAACGCCGGAAATGACCACAGACTTTTCTGGCCTGCCTCAGGCTATCTGGTAAGCCTTGGTACCTGGTCAAGAAACGCTGCACCACCAAATTGAAGACATGTGCCAAGCATGGAACATGTGTCAATTGTCCCAGTCGGAGGGCAGAGAGAAGGTTGGTGCCATTGTCGCATACAAACATTCCTGGCTCAAGCTGCTGTGGCGTCAACCACCTCTGAGCCTGCCCCCGCAGAGCTGAAAGAATCTCTTCCCCAGTGTGGCTCCTGTCCCCAAGACAGACTAACTCAAGTACCACATGGCAACTTTTAGCCTGACTGCTTGCTTAGCCCCTTGAACGCTTAGGGAGCACTGCAGGTTCAGAGGACAATTCTGCAGAAGAGGCCACAGAGGTATAAGAAGAGGAGGGGGTACAGGAGGAGACGGATGTGGAAAAATCACCACCAGCTTTTTGGAGGCGTGGTGGTGGAACTATTTCCAAAACTGGACCCTGTACTACATCCTTCCCAGCTGCCAGCAGAGTTACCCAGTGCGCCGTGAAGGAAAGGTAACGTCACTGACCGTGCCTGCTGGACTATGAGTCAGTGGTAATATGAACCCTGCTGCTGACCGCACTGTTCAACGAGGCCAAAACATTGCCTTCCACATAACGGTAGAGAGCTGGAATGGCCTTACGTGAAAAGAAATCTCTTTTGGGAACATGCCACTGTGGGACAGCACATTTCACAAATTCACAAAAGGGCGCAGAGTCTACCAGCTAAAAAGGCAGCAGTTGGAGTGCTAGCAATTTGGCCAAGCTAGCATTAAGACACTGAGCATGTGGATGGCTGGGACTGTATTTCTTTTTACTGTTCAGCAACTGGGGTAGTGATTTTGCCCACTGAATTCAGGTGAATTGGTGTACTGCTAGCAGATTGCTGGCTGCAAGTACTAGTTGTGGCACGCATTGCTACACCTTCATTCCCCTCAGTGCAGGTTTTGGAGAGGACTGCAGGCATAGTAGGGGTTGAGATCCCAGATAAGGAGCAAGGAGGAGTCCGCCTTGTTTTCTGGTGTGGGTTCTTCAGGTACTCTTGCCAGCGGACTGCATGGCTGGTCGTCATATGTCTTGTGAAGACAGTAGTGCCCAAACAGCTGGAGTCCTGGCCGCGCTTGACCCATTTCAGACATAGATTGCAAATGGCAATGGTGCGATCTACTGCACGTGCTGAAATTGCCCACACCAAAGCAATTTTGGAAGTCGGCAGGGAGGCGGCAGTGCCCTGCACCTGTGGAGCTCTGTGGGCTGATGAAATTGGGTGGCTGCCCTTAAGCTGGCCCTCAAGGACATCCTGCCTTTTTTGAGTTGGGCTTCCTCCTCCTCACTTTCCTTCTCTCTTCTCTCAGGCACCCAAGTACAGTCCGTGTCCTCATCATCCCCTCCTTCCTCATCACTGGAGCAAACTTGGCAGTATGCTGCAGCTGCGGGAACATGACTGCTAGTTTCTTGTCCTTTTGTTGCACCCCCTGTCTCTAGGCTCACGCTACTCCCTTCCTCAACCTGGGAACCAACATCGGAGCCTTCAAACTGCCACGCATCCTCCATGAGCATGTAACCGACACTATGTTCGAACAACTCAGGTGACTCCTCCGTGCATGATGGTGGGGCTACAGAAGGAGTAACTGTGGACAAGGATCCAGTGGAATAGGCCGCTTTGCCAAATGCATTGGAAGGAAAACTTGTACGAGCCTGGGTGACAGAGGATGAGAACCGCTTTGTTATCCACGCCACCAACTCTTCTGCATGTTGTGGCTCAATAGCACGTGCAACAGCAGAAAAAAAGGACAAGCGTGACCCGCCTGCAGAGGATGCCACCACCACTTTTCACTGAAGACAGAGGCTGCTTGCCCTCTTTTAGCGGCTTGGGAGCATCTGCCTCTCCTTTTAGGCCTTCCTGACACAATGTTTTTTTTTTTTTTAGCACCACACAACACTGTACTATATACCGTACACCCCTGAATGCACCGATATATAGTTTACTCTCCATACACTGCGTGTATATCTGTATACACTAGACTGTATATATTTGAAGACAACATGCCAAGTAGTGTGCTATATACCGTACACCCCCAAATGCACCGATCAATAGAGCACGCTCAATATGCTGTGTGTATATATTTATATACACAGTATATATATACCAGGCTGTATATATTTTTATACACCACGTCAAGTGGACTATATACCTTAGGTAAAGATATATAGAGCACGCTCAATATGCTATATATATATATATATATATATATATATATATATATATATATATATATACACACACACACATACACACTGTGTGTGTATATATATATATATATATATATATTTTGCTTTTTTTCTCCCTACACTAACCTTGCATAACGTCACACTCTGTTTTTGAAGACTCATAGTCCTGGGCCTTATCGGGTTCCAAATCAAAATAGGCCTTTTGGGGCTCACCTGTCAGAAAAGGTGCTGGAAGTCCCGACCATTGCCCTTTTTTGCCATTCTTCCCGCACAGCAACTCTCTCAAAAGTGGTGAGGTATGCCTTCACATCATCCGCAGGTGTTATCTTCTGCAGGTGGTAACTGGCACGTATTAACTTTTGTTCCACTGGTACAGGAGGCGCGGACCCCTTTTTTAATTCGACCAGAGCCTCCACCAGCTGACGGTTTATCTTCTGCTTGACCTCATGCGGTCGGCGACTCTCCTCCCGCTGAGTTTTGAGCTGTCAGCGACTTTCCTCCTCCGAGACCAGCTTAATTTTTTCCCCAGGCGCGGAGGACATGGTCACCTTGTTTTCAATTATGCACGGTCAATGGTGGACGTCTTCTATTGTGGACGCCTACTACACTTCCGTATGGAGTGGTGAAAACTCTCTCAACGACACGCCCTTCTTACCGTTTTTTCCCGTTACCAGCCCTGAAGGTCGTGGAAAAGACTGTCCACTCGGGGTTTTCCGGATAAAACTAAACCTTGGGCTATTCCGGGTCCTGATACTCAGAAGTTTTTGTCTCACACTGC
>BLSH010306993.1:85900-98406 GCA_018402905.1 Glandirana rugosa
GCACCACATATTTATATATATGTCGGACCATATATATTATATATATATATATATATATACCAGGCTGTATATATATTTATACACCACGTCAAGTGGACTATATACTGTATGTACAGTGTACACTGATATATAGTACACTTTGCATATATATATATATATATATATATATATATATTAGACTGTATATATATATATATATATATATATATATATTTATTTTTTTCCCTACACTATCCTGTCTGCACTAACTGACAGATATATTTTAGATTTCTAACTATCTATCTAGTTAGCTATCTATTTTTTTTCTTTTTTTTTTACACTTTTCTTCAAGCTAGCTATCTAGCTATCTAAACTGCCTGTATCCAGGAACCTACGCTCTCTCCCTAACAAGCAACGCTGACACACTACATAGAGCCGCTGTACGAGTGGCTTTATATAGTGTGGGGTGTGGATTGGGAGTGCTGTGCAGTTATTTGGCTAAAGGCATCCTGCCTTTAGCCAATTAAAGCTCTCACAGCAGGCCCCCCACTGATTGGCCAAAGTATGCATGTGCATGCTTTGGCCAATCAGCGGGCGGCATTCCGCCACCATTTGAAAACATTATGGGGCCGCGAATGCCCCATAATGTTTGGGGAAACCAAAACAAGCGAACAGCAAATGTTCTGGTCGAACTCATGATTGCAATTGGATAAAGTGCTCCTATAACTAAGTCCCCAGGGTGGGGGGGGGAGGTTATTAAAATATTTTTCATTTCTGTTGATACTCTTTCTTTAAAAGAGCCCACACCTGCATCCAGCATGGTAAGGAAATGGACAGTTCACTACCCTTGCTGACTGCCTGCCATAGAAAGATATTTTTATGGGTCAGAAAAGAAAATTGATTGAAGATATAGAAAAATTGTACAAACTGCAGTGCTAAGCTTTACATTATTAATGTTATTTTATGATCATTATACAGGATTTATATAGCAGCAGTTTCTGCACTTTACAAAATGAAGGGAGAAAGTACAGTTATAATACATTTCAATACAAGAGGGATCAGAGGGCCCTGCTTCTTAGACCTTACAATCTAAAAGGAAGGGTCATATGATACAAAAGGTAATACCTGTTAGGGAAGAGCTGATAGAGAATGTAAGAGTACAATTTATTAGTCAGTGGTAGGATAAGCCTTTCTGAAAAGATGGGTTTTCAAGGATTGTCTAAAGGCTGATAGAGTGGGCGATAATCAGATAGATTGAGGTAAAGAGATCTAGAGAATGGGAGAGACTCTGGAGAAGTCATGGTGGCAAGCATGGGATGAAATGACAAGGAAGCTAGAGAGTAATAGGTATTGGGAGGAGCAAAGAGTTTGGTTGTTTTTTTTTTAAGATAATGTTGTTGATACAGTTAGGGGCAGAGTTGTGGATGTCTTTGTAGGTTGTTGTTAGTGTTTTGAGGGGTAGCGGATGCCAAACAGTTGGTAAGATGAGTCTGTAAGCAGCATTCATAATGGACTGAAGGGGGGATAGCCAAGGTAGGCCAACGAGGAGGGAGTTGCAATAGTCAAGGTAAGAGATAACCAGGGAATGAATTAGTAGCTTTGTGGTGTTGTTGTTAAGGCCTGATTCACACCTATGCAGGTTGCAGTTTGCATATTCCAGGTGCATTTTGCGTTTTTCAATACACATTTTTGATCCATTGAAGTCTATGGAACCAAAAACCAGAAAAAAATCCCTGGCCCTTTAAATAAAATGCACAGATGTGAACTACATCCATAGGAAACCATGTTAAATGGACTGTAGTGTGTTTCTGCAAAACTGAAAACGCACTAAAAAATGCATAGGTGTTAACCAGGCCTTAAGAAGGGGTGTATTTTGAAGATGTTACAAAGGTTGAGGCAGCAATATTTGGACACTGATTGCATGTGGGGCTGAAAACACAATATAATCGCAACCAACCGCTTCCATGTGTGTCTCACAAAGATTGATTTGCGCATTTCTAATATAGACACCAATAGGATAGTAATATAATTGTTCCTTTCTAAAGTCTGGTTTAGAAGATTGTTTTAAAATCTGAGAGAAATTGTAAATGTACTTTTTTTTTTTTTACAGTAGCCCGATATGTGGTTTTATTTATTGACCCCTGCTTTCTCCTCCACAGGAAACTTTTAATTCAAATAGTTTTTATTGAATTTTGCAAAAAATAGATACATCCAAAAAAATATAATAGATCCTCTTAAAACAAGCCCTCTAATTTGGATCAGATATCCGCGCTGGACTGTGTTCTGTTCCTTGATAATTAATATGAACCCATACAGCTGCTACTTAGATTTCAAATACTTAAACACACAATGTACCACTCCAGTTCTTATAAGTCCGTGATAACAGTAGTGCTGATACACTATTATGCAACAGTTCTGTTACTCAGTGAAAAATAGAAGTATAGGTGAATTCCCAAGTCCATAAATCCATCGAATAGTCTTCTTATTGATATCACCGCATGCAGTGGACACCACACACCTTCACCCGCAAGGGTTTACACTCACCAGAGGAAATTGCCTCGCACTCTCATGCTCGGCCAACTCGCTTGTACACTCAGGAATCTGATAAGCTCGCCCAAAGTACTCCTCTTTTTTCCTCTTATGTAGACCAGGATCTCGGACTTCCACAGGTGGTCACCCATACACCATCCGATTTGTCATTAAAAAGAAGTGAAAAATCTCCATATCGTGCATTATCGTTAAAATAACCACATTTTATTCCATATAACAAGACAATAAAACCCCTATTTTAGGGTACTCACAAAGGGAGCTTTAAAATTAGCAGTGGCTGGTGAATGCCGAAGATCAGATGATGACAGGTCCGTGCCACTATCCTTTCCGACAGCCGATTCCCCCGACCAGCAGGATGACACCGTCCGTCTCTGCTTCACATCTGAATAGGTTGCCGTGTAGATGTGTCCAGACGCGTTTCGTCGGCTTGACTCCAACTGTGACACTCTACACGGCAGGCAACCATTGATTTAAAAGCCCTCCCACATGCTAATTTTCGCAGCTGGAAAGGACACACACATCCGGTGGCTACGTACCAGTAAAACATCTTTCTTCCGGCACTCCGCCCTCAACAATCACAAGTTCATATATAAAATACATCATAAAATTGCTGCCAACTTAATGTGATGTTTCCTTTACAACCAAACCCCTCTATCGCAGTGACATTATGTACTGTTAAACCTTTGAAGATATAAATCATTATCCTAAAAGCAAATTCTTCCAACATGGATAAATAAAGTATAACCATGAATTAGCGGGTCTTCTCTTTTGCATGTAAATAAGTACGTTACAGTAATTTCCTGCATTTATACAGACTATCAGTGATCATTTTTTTGGGTTATCCCTAAAACCATATATGTAACACCAAAATACATGTACATAACCGTATTAGCCGGTATACATACACTGCCTCTACAGATTATACTATAGGATATTATGCCATATAGTTGGTTCTCTAAATCTCAAATGACATGTGTAAATATCTCGCTCCTATTCTTTTTATTATTTTTATTATCATTAACCCCCAAACAGGAGGTAATAACGATAAATTCCTACACTCAACTCGTTAAATTCTATTCCAATATATCAGAGGCACATGATTCTCAAATTATTCAGAAATCATTAATAAATGAATTCACATCCAGAAAGTGTATACTACTATTACTTAGTTGGTATTCCAATGATGTTCTGTCTGTTGGAATTCAAATAATACACAAATTCTTCCACAGATTCCTTTGTTCCTCTCCAGATAAACAGCAGATCGTCTATATATATCCAGTGTTATAAATCATCTTATCCTCCCATTCTGCCATAAACAAATTGGCGATGCTAGGGGCAAACTTAGCTCCCATAGCAACACCAATTTGTTGAGTAAAGAAAAAACCATGGTACCAAAAATTCCAACAGACAGAACATCAAATTGGAATACCAACTAAGTAATAGTAGTATACACTTTCTGGATGTTGAAATTGAGATACGGGGAAGCAAGTTGGAGACAAAAGCGTACTTCAAACCAACTGACAGGAATTGTTATTTACCTGTGAATAGTGATCATCATCCAGTTTGGATTAGAAATATTCCAAAGGGACAAATAACAAGGATAAGGCGCAATTGTAGTAAGGAGGATGATTTTAGATCACAAGCGAATCTTTTGAAAACTAGATTCATAGAGAAGGGCTATCAAGAGGATTTTCTGAATGAGGTTATTAATGAAGTAGAAGGACTATCGAGGGAAGAGTGTCTGAGAGATAAGGATAATAAATTAAATAATGAACAGCACAAATGGAGTTTTATCTCGGATTACCACTGCCAAAATAGGGAAATAGAGGAGATATTTTGCAGGCACTGGCATGTATTGAGGATGGATAGGGATCTCGGCCCAAATCTACCAGAGAACCCTAGATTTATCTACAGGAAAGCACCGACTTTTGGGGATCGTATAGTTAAAAAGATCTTAGATGCTCCAGGGATACCTAAATTGCAGATTGAACAGAAAGGTTTTTTTGCCTGTCAGAATTGCACAGCGTGTAAAACGGTCAATACAGTAAATAGGGGCCATACTACGTTCTCTAACTGGAAGGGACGAAGTTTCCCCATAGAAGAGTTTATAACATGTAATACCAGTTATGTCGTCTACTTACTTTGGTGTCCATGTGGGCTAACATACATTGGCAGAACGAAAAGGCAATTAAAAGTGAGAGTTGCCGAACATCTGGCTAATATTAGGAGGGGCTATAGAGAACACAGTGTATCCCTACATTTTAGGACTAAACATAATAGGGACCCTTCCCTCTTACAGTTCTGTGGGATTGATGTGGTCTACCCATCCTGGAGGGGTTCGAATCGTGTTAGAAATTTATCCCAGCGTGAAAGAAAATGGATTTTTTTAATGAAAAGCCTGACCCCTAGAGGAATGAATGTGGAATTGGATGTGAATTAATTTATTAATGATTTCTGAATAATTTGAGAATCATGTGCCTCTGATATATTGGAATAGAATTTAACGAGTTGAGTGTAGGAATTTATCGTTATTACCTCCTGTTTGGGGGTTTAGAGAACAAACTATATGGCATAATATCCTATAGTATAATCTGTAGAGGCAGTGTATGTATACCAGCTAATACGGTTATGTACATGTATTTTGGTGTTACATATATGGTTTTAGAGATAACCCAAAAAAATGATCACTGATAGTCTGTATAAATGCAGGAAATTACCGTAACGTACTTATTTACATGCAAAAGAGAAGACCCGCTAATTCATGGTTATACTTTACTTATCCATGTTGGAAGAATTTGCTTTTAGGAAAATTATTTATATCTTCAAAGGTTTCAAAGGTTTAACAGTACATAATGTCACTGCGATAGAGGGGTTTGGTTGTAAAGGAAACATCACATTAAGTTGGCAGCAATTTTATGATGTATTTTATATATGAACTTGTGATTGTTGAGGGCGGAGTGCCGGAAGAAAGATGTTTTACTGGTACGTAGCCACCGGATGTGTGTGTCCTTTGCAGCTGCGAAAATTAGCATGTGGGAGGTCTTTTAAAGCAATGGTTGCCTGCTGTGTAGAGTGTCACAGTTGAAGTCAAGCTGACGAAATGCGTCTGACACATCTACACGGCAACCTATTCAGATGTGAAGCAGAGACAGACGGTGTCATCCTGCTGGTCGGCTGTCGGAAAGGATAGTGGCACGGACCTGTCATCATCCGATCTTCGGCATTCACCAGCCACTGCTAAAGCTCCCTTTGTGAGTACCCTAATATAGGGGTTTTATTGTCTTGTTATATGGAATAAAATGTGGTTATTTTAACGATAATGCACGATGTGGAGTGTTTTCACTTCTTTTTAATGACAAATGTGTGTATGGGTGACCACCTGTGGAAGTCCGAGATCCTGGTCTACATAAGAGGAAAAAAGAGGAGTACTTTGGGTGAACTTATCAGATTCCTGAGTGTACATGCGAGTTGGCCGAGCATGAGAGTGCGAGGCAATTTCCTCTGGTGAGTGTAAACCCTTGCGGGTGAAGGTGTGTGGTGTCCACTGCATGCGGTGATATCAATAAGAAGACTATTTGATGGATTTATGGACTTGGGAATTCACCTATACTTCTATTTTTCACTGAGTAACAGAACTGTTGCATAATAGTGTATCAGCGCTACTGTTATCACGGACTTATAAGAACTGGAGTGGTACATTGTGTGTTTAAAAAATAGGTACAGAATATATCTATTACACTGTAATGATGCACAAATATAATAATAAAGCAGTTGTTCCACATCTCCATCAGACAGAGAAAACATATCAACAGCTTGATTATCAGTAACGTATTATAATAACTGTTTTATTTTTCCCTAAGCTTTCCATCACATAGTGGATGCTTAGTAGATCGATAGTAAACATATATCGAATGGAAATGTAACATTATAACTCAAACATTATAAACTAAATACAAGAAAAGAAGGGTAGCTGAAAGACCATTCCTGTAAAGGTTATTTTAAGTGTATTCAAATATGGAATAGAGAGAGTATATTTATCATTAATGGTTTGTCTAATCCCTCTATGGTACAGGTGAGAAGGTTTTCCAAATAGACCAGTTGGATTGATATTTGGTTCTGTTTCCATCTCTGTATGATAAGATCTTTTCATATTCTGATATATTATTGACCTGTCTAATGATTTCCCTTATGCTAGGTATTTCATTGGATTTCCATTTATTCATTATTGCTGATCGTGCAGCAAAAAGTATGTGTATGTCTATTGATTTAAGAGGAATTGGGTAGGACTACATGTTAATGCTGAGGATAGCTTGTTCAATATTTGGTTTAACAAAAACCCCAGTAACTCTAGATATTAGTTTAAATATCTCTGACCAGAAGCTGCGAAGATGTGGGTAGGCCCAATTCATGTGTGTCAGCTTTTCAACCTGTCCGCAATCTCTCAAGCAAAGGTTTGAATTAGCCTTAGAAAATTTTGCCACTATGTATGGGGTAAGATGCCATCTTAGAAGGAATTTTTGTGCCAGTTCTCCATACTTGGAGCATCGGGAATATTGATGGTTATTTCTGATTGCTTTCAGCCTCTGTTGGTCAGAGATTAGTTTACTGAGTTCTTTCTCCCATTTAATTAACAGGGCTGGTTTAGTAAATGCAGTTTTAGAGTGGAGTATGTTATAAATCATGGTAATTCTTTTCAGCTTAGTGGCCTTGGTGTGCCATAATTTCCATACCTTTTCAACTACTATTAAGTGAGTGGTCTTTGTGCATTGATAAAATGAGGAGATCTGAATATATGTGAAGACTTCTTTGCTTGGGATTTGAAATTTATCAACTAAGTCTGAGAATGGCTTTAGCTTGTTTCCTGTGATAAGGTCTCCTAAGTTGTGAATGTCTGTGCTTATCCATTAGTCTAGAGAGATGTTTGGGATCACCCATTTGAGGGACTCTAAGGGAATAGGGATGTCGATGGATGATAGAATGTCATTCCCCGTTTTCCTTAAATAGGACCATGCCTGTACTACGGCTTGTATGGTGGGATGGTCTATGATAATCTCTGTAGGAAATAGATCAGATGCCATAAGGAGGGATAAAGGTGATTTGGAGTGCATCCAAGCCATCTCTAATTGACATCGAGGTTTTGAGATGTAACTTCCGAACCAGTTAAGTTGGTCTAGTATTGCGGCTATGTTATTACATAGTCTTTTAGTACAGGTATTCCCATACCTCACACTGATTTATGCTTCTTTTGTAACTGACAAGGGCGTCTTGCTCTTCCACATGCCCAAATGAAGTGTGGCAATTGTCTTTGTAATGTAAACAGGAAGTGTTCTAAAATAGTACGTTATTTTTGGTATCAGTAGCATTTTATATGCTGCCAGGCGGCCCGACAATTAGAGGAAGTATTTTTGGATTCTTGATATCTCTTGTTAAATGGTAGTAATGAGTGGAATGTAATTGGCTTTGTATAGGTCAGTAAGTGGGGAAGTAAGTCAGATTCCTAAATAGTGTATTGAGCCTGTGGTCCATGGATATGGCAGCCTTTGTTGCAAGGATGATTTAAGAGCGTTATCTATTGCTATGCTCAAAATGTTAGATTTAGTGGCATCGACCTTGTTGTAGGCCACTTTACTAAATAAGAGGAGTACCTCATGGGCTGCTGGTAAAGAGATGGCAGGGTTAGTCAGTGTCAATATAACGTCATCTGCAAATAATGATATGGTATGCTGGTTGCCATGTGAGGGGATACCTTGAATGTTTGGGTGTGATCTAATTTTCTCTGCCAGAGGTTCCATAATTAGGGCAAAAAATAGTGAAGAAACGGGGTAGCCCTGTCTTGTCCCATTTGTTATTTGGAAGTTTTTGGAGTTACATGCCTTCCATGAAAACATACGCTGAGGGGGAGTATAGAGCAGATATAGCTTTTTGTATTGGACATTTTAGACCAAATTTCTCCAGTACACTACCCAAGTAACCTGAGTGTACTCTATTAAAGGCATTCTCTGCATCCAATATGAGGAGCAGAGAAGGCTCCCCGGATTTTTCCACTAGGTGTATTAGATTAACCATTCTCCTGGTTGTGTCTGTAGTCTAACAGCCTGATACAAATCCTGCCTGGTGTTGATTAATTAATTTTGGTAAGATTTTTGCCAGTCTGTTGCCAAGTAGTTTAGCATACAATTTAACATCTACATTTAACAACGAGGTTGGTCTAAATTTCTGAGGTTTATTAGGTTCCTTTCCTGGTTTAGGAAGGGTTACAACTGTAGCTGTGAGCATTTCAGGTGGGAAACTGGCAATGGACATTGCAGCTTCAAAGACCTGTAGTAAATATGGTGATAAAGTGGAGCTAAATAATTGATAATATTCCAATGAGTAACCATATGGTCCTGGTGTAAGGGTTGGTTTAGCTGAGATAATTCTATGTGTGACGGTGTAGGCAAGGTTACTGATGCCAGAAATTCAGATATAATTTCTGCCGATGGTTGATAGGTGTCAGGGTAATTTCTTAGATTACAGAGTGATTCATAATAGTCACAGAAAGCGTGCGCAATTTATTTTAGGTTGAAAGCTCTGTTCCCTGTTTTGGGATTCTGAATATAGGGGTTTTTTTGTTTAACAATTTGTCCTTTTAGTTGAGTGGCTAATAGTTTACCTGCTTTGTTCCCATAACGGTATGATTGGGCTTTCAGTGAACGAAGATGGTTATCATGCTGGGATATTTAAAGAGTGCGTAAATCCTGTCTCGCGAGAAAAAGTTGCTCACGGACTGGGTAGTTTTGCCGTTAGTTGTATAAGTAGTCCCCTGATGTACACCTTATGGGAGTTCCACAGTGTGAAGGGGTCATCAACCGACGGGGCATTAATGTCAAAAAATTCTTTAAGGTCTTTTGAAATTTGTTTTGCATTATCTGGATGAGATATGGTATAAATATCATTGCGCCAACTGTTTGTCCCAGTCTCGGAACAATTCTCCCCCACACTGATGGAAATCCGAGCGTGGTCGGACCACGTAATAGAGTGTATATCTGACCTAGTAACCTTCTGTACCATAAATTTGTCCAGCAAAAATAAATCAATATGAGAATATGTGTGGTGAGTGTTGGAGAAAAAGGTGAAATCACGTTCTGATGAATGTTAGCATCTCGATACATCAAACATTCCTCAGGTGGAGATAAAATGGGCCAATGTCGCTCTGCATTGCTGGTGTCGTGTGTCGCTGGAGAGGTCCAGGTCTTTATCTGGAATTGCATTAAAGTCTCCACATAGGACTACATGCCCCTGATAGTTGTTTTGTATTGGGAAGGTATAAGTTGACCAATGTGTACTTGGAATTGTTAATTTCACAAATAAGGATAAGATATCTGCCCGATGAATCCAATGTTCTCCCAGTTGGGTGAGTCCATGATGGCAACTGCCACTCCTCTTTTTTTGGGGGGCCATTAGCCATACATACATGTGGAAATTTGAGATGTTCAAAAATCGGTGGTTTATGGAAGATAAAGTGTGTCTTTTGAAAGCATATGACATCACATTTAAGCCGGCCTGCCTCTTTCCAGGCCATCTGTCTATTATAGAGTTGAGCGGACACCTGGATGTTCGGGTTCGGCGGGTTAGCCGAACTTCCCGAAAAAGTTTGAGTTCGACCCCGAACTTGACCCGAACTTGACCCCGAACCCCATTGAAGTCAATGGTGACCCCAACTTTTGGGCACAAAAATGACTCTAAAAAAGTCCTGGAAAGGGCTAGAGGGCTGCGAAAGGAAGCAAAATGGGGATCAGAGTAGGACAAGTGCCCTGCAAACAAATGTGGATAGGGAAATAACTTAAAATCACATAAAAAACACAAAAGATGGAGGAAGAAGTGGATGTGGAGTAGGAGGTTGAGGAGGCGGTGACCGTGGCGGTGGAAGTGGAGGTGGAGGAGGAGGTAGCCAACACTGTTTTTTGTTTGTTTGGTTTTTTGTCTAATTGGGGTAGCCCCAAAATATTGAGACATATTTAAAAAAAAAGGATACGTTCACTTAAGTATACCAATGGCTGTGTAAGGCCGGTATAAATGGCTATTCTGCACAAGGTACAGACAAGTCTTGTGGGATCCATGCCTGGTTCATTTTAATAAACATTAGCTTGTCCACGTTGGCTGTGGACAGGCAGCTGCGCTTGTCTGTGATAACTCCCTCTGCCGTGCTAAACACACGTTCAGACAATACACTGGCTGCAGGGCAGGCCAGCACCTCCAAGGCATAAAGGGCAAGCTCAGGCCATGTGCCCAATTTGGAGACCCAGAAGTTGAATGGGGCAGACCCATCAGTCAGTACGTGTAGGCGTGTGCACACATACTGTTCCACCATGTTGCTAAAATGCTGCTCCTGCTAAGACGTTGTCTATCAGCTGGTAGTGCTGTTTGTTGTGGCATGCTGCTGACAAAGCTTTTCCACATTTCGGCCATGCTAACCCTGCCTTCTGAGGTGCTGGCAGTGCCACAGCTGTGTTGGCGACCTCTTCCTCCTCCTCTGCCTTCGCCTTGAGCTTTCACTGAGCTCCCGGTGTTATTTGGGAATGCCCTCAGCAGCGCGTCTACCAGCGTGCGCTGGTAGTCGCGCATCTTCCGATCACGCTCCAGCGAGGAAATTAAGGATGGCACATTGTCCTTGTAACGAGGATCCAGCAGAGTGGCCACCCAGTAATCGGCACAAGTTACAATGTGGGCAACTCGGCTGTCTTTGCGCAGGCACTGCAGAATGTAGTCGCTCATGTGTGCCAGGCTGCCCAGAGGCAAAGACAAGCTGTCCTCTGTGGGAGGTGTATGATCTGTGTCCTCCGTATCCCCCCAGCCACGCTCCAGTGATTCCCAAGAGCTGCGTTGGGTGCCACCCTGCTGTGAACACGGTTCCTCCTCCTCCTCCTCATCATCCTCCTCATCCTCCAGAACTGTGCCCTGGCTTGAAAATTTTTTACCTGGCCTACGCTGGTGCAGGAACCCACCCTCCGAGCCACTTGTGAATGACTGGCCTGATAACCGTGGAAATGACCCCTCTTCCTCCTCCTCTTCCTCCTGTGCCACATCTTCTTCCATCATCACCCAAAAGTGTTTTATCAAGGAGACATAGAAGTGGGATAGTAACTCTGAGTACTCGAAACACCGCAATATGGTACATAGGTCTCGCATGGAGGCCCTGTCGTTGGGGGTGAAGTGGTGCTGTTCCGCAGAGCGAGTGACCCGTGCGTGCTGCAGCTGAAACTCCACTATTGCCTGCTGCTGCTCGCACAGTCTCTCCAGCATGTGCAAGGTGGAGTTCCACCTTGTGGGCACGTTGCATAGGAGGCGGTGAGAGGGAAGGCCGAAGTTCCGCTGCAGCGCAGACAGGTGAGCAGCAGCAGGGTGAGAATGCCGAAAGCGTGCACAGACGGACCGCACTTTCTGCAGCAGCTATGATGTATCCAGGTAGTTTTTTAGAAATTTCTGCACCACCAAATTCAGCACATGCGCCAGGCAAGGGATGTGCGTCAAACCGGCTAGGCCCAGAGCTGCTACGAGATTTCGCCCATTATCGCACACCACCAGGCCGGGCTTGAGGCTCAGTGGCAACAACCACTCATCGGCCTGTTGTTCAATGCCCGTCCACAGCTCCAGCACAGTGTGGGGTTTATCCCCCAAACATATCAGTTTTAAAACAGCCTGCTGTCGTTTCCCCCTGGATTTGCAGAAGTTGGTGGGGAAGGTGTTATGCTGACCGGATGAGGAGGTGGTAGAGGAGGAGGAAGCGGAGTAAGAGGAGGAGGCAACAGGAGGCAAAGAGAAATGCCCTGCAATCCTCGATGGCGGAAGGACATGCGCCAAACTGCTATCCGCCTCAGGCCCACCCCCCACTACATTTGCCCAGTGTGTAGTTAGCGAGATGTAGAGTCCCTGCCCATGCTTACTGGTCCACATATCAGTGGTTATGTGGACCTTGCCATAGATGGCGTTGCGCAGTG
>BLSH010306993.1:107765-129908 GCA_018402905.1 Glandirana rugosa
ATTTTTCTAACTATTTTATTTCCTAAAGGACATTAATGTATGTACGTACCACCATCGACTTTTTTCGCATCCACAGTGTTCTGTATCACTAATCTCAACTCGCTTGTGGACCTTCAAGCCCAAGACGACCAGGCAGGCTTGAAGCCCTGTTTCAGGCCCAGGCCCAGGCCTGCCTTGGGCTTGCTAGCGTGCCTGTTGCTTGGGGTAACTTTAGTTACCCCTGGGCTTGAAAATCCGTGTTTTTACCGACATCCTTTCAGGACCTTTCGGGGTCTCCCGACGTTTTCCTTCATTTTACCCCCATTCCCATCCCGTTCACGGGATGTTTTTTTACCCCTGTCCCTAGTGCAAGAGTATGTGGGCACACGCCTACACGTACTGCCTGATGGGTCTGCCCCATTCAACTTCTGGGTCTCCAAATTGGCCACATGGCCTGAGCTTGCCCTTTATGCCTTGGAGGTGCTGGCCTGCCCTGCAGCCAGTGTATTGTCGGAACGTGTGTTTAGCACGGCAGGGGGCGTTATCACAGACAAGCGGAGCCGTTTGTCCACATCCCTGTCCCCATTTTTTTGTAGGGCACTTGCCCTACCCTTACCCCCATTTTACTTCCTTTTGCAGCCCTCTGGGGCTTTCCAGGACTTTCCTACAGCCATTTTTGTGCCTAAAAGTTCGGGTCCCCATTGATTTCAATGGGGTTCGTTGTCCGTGCGATCGTTCGGGTTCCGTCCGGACCCGGACCCGGACTTTGTCCCGAAGTTCGGACGGACCAGCAGAACCCGAACTTCCAGGTGTTCGCTCAACTCTAATCACTATGTCTTGTGACACCTACGCTTTTTTCAGCTACCACCATGCATGTATGTAATTACAGGAAATCCTTTATTTTATCAATCTTTTTAATAACCACAGTTTTAAAAAATAGTTTGCAAAGTTTCCAATCACCTATGAATTTAGCAGCATAGTTAAAGCTGTAGTAAAGTTAACCTAAAAAAAAAGGGGTCCCCTCTGCAGGTTTAAGCCATAATGTGCTTGTATGTACTGCTTGCTTAAGCCATAATGTGCTTGTATGTACTGCTTGTATGCACTGCATACTACCACATTATGTTAGACTTACCTTTAGAACATATCCCTCCAGCAGCATCCTGTCACCACTGACAGTGTTTCCATCTTCACCTGGTCTTCTTCCAGGAATGCGCGTGGGAGCCCCGGGCACGGCACAGAGCTCTGAAGGAACGGCATGGGTATGGGTGACGTTACCAGCTGCTGCCCGCTGGAATATTTCTTAAATGGTGCACGTTTAGGAGATATTCATATTACCTACAGGTAAGCTTTATTAAGCTTACCTGTCGGTAAAAATGCCACAAAAGGGTTTACAATCACTATAAAAAGTAAATAAAATGTTTGCATTCATGGCAATAATATACTTTCGCACTTTACTAGATAGTTAGTCTAAAAATAAAAAAAACATCTTGAGCGCATAAAACAGGATACAATAGAACGTTAGGTGATAGAAAGAAATTGTGCTTTTAGAAACACATTCAACCCTTCCTAATGTGTTACTGCTACCACCATAGCTATTACAATGGGGCACTTACAGGCAGAAAACACGCTCATTTGTGAAGTGCATGAGTGTTTGTGACAGTTTTAGACTATGTAGTGGAAGTGGAAGTGATTCAGTGAGTTGTAAAGACACCAGGTCACTTCTACTCTATAAGCTGGCAATGTACCAATTCATTTAGTAGCAACTCACTATCTGGTCCAGACACTTACCTGGCTCTTCTATGTGTCTGGGACCACTGCAGAGGCGTTTGCAAGAAAGAACAAGAAAGAAAGTCTGAGATAGCTAATCTTTTGATCTTTGCTGTCTTCAGTTAATCTGGTAATGCTGAGCTTTGAGAACTTTCAAGTATACAATCTTGGTCAAGGACTGGGTATCTGGGCCCTTCAGAGGAAATTACCTCCTTACAGCGAATAGGGAGTGACAATTACTGTGAGTGGGAAGTGGAAATATTTCAGTTTTTATGGATAGGGTTTGATGGTGAAGGGCCTACCCATTATACCAGGGTTGCCACGCTTTATTATATCATGATACTATAACACATTATATTAAAGCGTAACTCCATTTTTGTTGAGAAAAAAATATTCACTTCTGGGTGATCTATGCACATTGCAAGGATTATAACAAACTTTGTTACAGATTCCTACCTTTTGTTATTCTGAAGAAATTCTTCTGTGTTTCTCTGTGCCTCTGCACTGAGTGGGTCTAATGGGAGTGGTTTCATAATTATCTGGCAGCTGTGCACCTGCTGGGCACAAATTATGAAACCTACTAGGCCTGCATCCCCTTAGACACGTTCCTATTGAAAGTATCTCTCCAAAAATGACATTTTTGTTGCAGGGGATGCCTGAAATCTGACTTGTATCTTAGGCAGACTTCTGGGAAAATTGGCGAGCCAGTCACACAAGCAGGAAATTATGTTTCTGGGGAGCGGTCAGTACACATTCTGTGTAAAAAACACCTCCAGGTAGCCATATTTCATTGCATTTTCAGAACATTACAGCAGCAGGAGATGGAAAAGGAAAGGTCATTTTTAATAATATTCAATTACAATATGACTTGTGTCGCAATTATATGCGCTATATTATTTTTCTTTATTTACTATTTTTCCCCCCACGAAAGTGGAGTTACCCTTTCAGCTACAACAGCACATACTACTAGACTTTTTTGCTGCATTTTATACAGTAGTCTCCTCCTCAAAAAACGTCACTCCCTTGGCTTATGTGATTCTGTTCTTTTCTGGTTCTCCTCCCACCTATCTAAGTGTAGCACCCTCCTAGTTCACTGTAGGCTGGTAGGCAAATTTAGTTCGCTCCTTTGTAAACAGTGGAGCAAGGGTTGATTACTGGGGCTGCTCAGTGTCTCACAAGCTGTTGTTTTGCTACTTCGCCCCGTCTTCCGGAGATTTCTAGAAGTATAGTGGAAGGAGAGCCGGACAGGCAGCCTGAATATTAATGAGTCTACAACCAATCCTTGGGGAGGTGTTCCCAAAAGGTAGGGGGCATAAATATTATGAGGCTTGGCAGCAGAGTGCAGAGTTCCAAGGTCCAGCCTTCTGGAGAAGACCCCTGTGCTGGGGGCTCTGCACTTGGGGCAGAGAAAGAGAGACAGAGACGAAGCTGAGGAGTCCTATGTGTACACTGAGCTCCCAGCTAGACTTAGCTGGGGGCCCACCAAAGAGAGCCTTGGTCAGTGTCTGGATGAAGCCAGGAGAACAGGTGTGAGGAAGCTCCACTATTCTGAGACTGAGTGAGTACCTGATCCTGCCGCACAGAGGAGAAGTGACTGTAAGGGATATTTCACTTGCAATCCTGTGCAGTGCAACCCGGAGTTGTGCAAGACAGTCAATAGCGTGCCATCCTGCTTAAGTGAGCCCAGTGCAGCAAGGAGCTGTGCAATCCAGCCAGGAGGTGTACAAGTCAGCAAAGAGACAGTACAGTGCAGCCTTAAGTTGTGCAATACAGCCTTTATTTTTGTACAGAGCCACGAGAAGCCTAGCGGTCCTCAAGTTTTACAGTTCGGGGTATCCCATATTCTCCAACCCTAACTGTTATACCTTTATACCTGAAGGATTCCACATACACTGTCACTTTAAGGCTGGCTCCACCCAGGAGTGATGACAAGGGTCAAGGGGTATGGAAGCCATCTTAGGAGGACAGTGTGATGCAGCAAATTGTAAGGAAAGCATGCTAAGATATATCTTGTGATGTTGGAGTATACAGTAAGTACTGAAATAAACATCAGTTGTTCTAGACAAGAGTCTCATGTCAACTCGGAGAACATAACAGTGGCAACGAGGATGGGATTTACAAAGCAGCCTGAGAGACAGAGAGAAAGGCAGTGTGGATTTGCACCTGGATAAAAGCACTCACAGATCCCAGCAGGAAAATGTCATTAATCTGGACATTAAGTGAATTTGATGGAGAACAGACATCCTGGAGTTCCTGGGTTGAGAGACAGTATTTCACTGCAAATGCCATCTCAGACAACAGGCAAGTAGCAGTATTTCTTACAGTGGTTGGTGCTAAGACATATGACACTCTTAGGGATCTTCTTTTCCCTGTAAAACCAGCAACTAAAACATTGGCAGAGCTCTTGACACTGTTAGAGGATCACTTTCAGCCTAAACCACTAGAGATTGTAGAAAGATTTCATTTCTATAAGCGGCAGCAGCAGCCAGGTGAAGAAATTAAGGCTTATGTGCTTGCCCTTCGCAGACTAGCCTCTACCTGTTCTTTTGGGGAGTACTTACCTACTGCACTGAGAGATAAGTTTGTCATGGGACTGAATAGTGAGTCTAGCCAAAAGAGACTGTTGACAGAGAAAGACCTTACCCTTACAAAGGCAATTGAGATAGCTTCAGTGATGGAGATGGTGTGAAAGATACAGAGGAATTGAACCCCTAGAGCAGAAGGGAAGAGGTGAAAGAGGAAGTTTTCAGAACAGCAGTCAAGCCAACTGCCACAAACTGGAAATACAGACCCCCACAAAGCCAGGAGTCTGCTTGCTTCCATTGTGGCAAGACAGACCATGACTACAAAGTCTGCCGGTTTAAGGATCAGACCTGTCATAACTGTGGTAAGATGGGCCATCTTAAACGGTGTGCCATAGCAAGAAGGTGCGAGATAAGCAACCTCTGCACCCCAGGACAAAGAAGTATATGGTGGGAAGATATACATCATCATCTGAGTCAGAGGATGAGGGCGTGCTCCACAGATTAGACATACATCATATGCATTCAGCACCCTCCGCAATGACTGTAGATTTAACTGTTGAGGGAAAGAAACTCAAGATGGATGTAGACACAGGAGTGACAGTGTCAGTTATCACCCAGAAACAATGGAGACAACTTCAGACCCGAACAACTCTCCGTCCAACACCAATCAAACTGCAGACATACTCAAAACAGATACTCCACCCACTGGGTTACGCTAAAGGGCAGGTATCCTACAAGGGTCAGACAAAGAGACTGCCATTATATGTCCTAGAACATGGGGGACCCCCTCTCTTTGGGAGAGACTAGATTGCTCACTTTGGTATGCCAGACATTTCCATAAACCCCTGTAACACTGTTACAATTCCATCAGGAGATGATGAAGGAGGGGTTGTGTCCCTGAAGCAAAAGATCTTTGATAACCAGTTAGGGAAAATAAAGCATGACTGTGTGAGACGCAAGCTGAAACCCAACGCTCAGCCTAAGTTCTTCAAAGCTCGGACAGTACCTTTCCGCACTCCGAGCAGGAGTGGAAGCTGAACTAAGTCGGCTGGAGGAACAAGGTGTCATCTCAAAGGTAGAGCACAGAGAGTGGGCATCACCAGTTGTACCAGTAAAGAAAGCGAATGGGGACTTACACATTTGTGGCGATTTCCACAAGGCACTGAACTCCCAACTTGAGATAGACCAGTATCCCCTACCCAGAGTAGATGATATTTTTGCCTCTCTTGCAGTGGGTCAAAAGTTCATTAAGCTTGATCTCAAACAAGCATATTTACAGTTTCAGGTCCATCCTTCGTCCCGCAAGTTTCTAACAATCAACACCCACAAGGGACTGTATGGATACAATCGGATGGTGTTTGTAGCTTCCGCCCCAGCCATTTGGCAACGAAAAATGGATGAGATTTTGGCGGACATTCCTTTTACACAGTGCCTGCTAGATGATATGCTCATCACGAATGGACCAGGAACACAAGCAGAACGTGGAGCTTGTGTTAGCGACACCCCAAGAGCAGGGTCTAAAATTGAACTTAGCGAAATGCCAATTCATGGTGCCTAAATTGGAGTTTTGTGGCCACCTTGTGGATGCGGAGGGTATACACGCCACAAAAGCCAAGGTTGATGCTTTAGTCAAGGCTCCAGCCTCAACCAACGTCCAGCAGCTGCGATCATACCTTGGTTTGCTGAACTATTACCACAAATTCCTGAAAGATCTGGCACACACCTTGTTTCCGTTGAACAAGCTTTTAGAGAAACACTCCAGATGGGACTGGTCAGCTGCATGCCTACATGCTTTTGTAGTTTCCAAGTGGAATCTGTTGGTGTCACGCATGCTCGTGCACTATGACCTCCAGAAGCCTCTTACCTTGGCTTGCGATGCCTCACCCTATGGTCTGGGGGCTGTACTATTTCACATCTTACCAGGTGGGTCAGAAAAACCAGTGCCATGCGCCTCCAGGTCCTTGACAAAAACAGAAAGCAATTGCTCACACATTGACATCGAAGCTCTTGAGCTGATATGGGCAATTAAGAAGTTTCATCTTTACCTGTATGGCAGGGAATTCACCATAATGACGGACCATAAACCACTACTCCAAATCTTTAGCCCTGACAAAGGCATCTCTCAGACGACTGCGGCCCGCCTCCAACGCTATGCCCTATTCTTGGGAGCATACAGCTAGAAAATCCAGTATCGCAATCATGATGCCAATGCTAATGCGCATGCAATGTCCCGACTGAAGGGGACATCGATGGGCTCTTCTCCACCGGTCAAGAGTTGTCATTACACCAGCATGTCCTTCTTGTCTTCTGGGGAGATAGCAGCCCATACAGCCAAGGACTCCTTCCTGAAAACAGTACTCTCCTGGGTACGGTCCGGTTGGCCTGCAACCTTCACACAGGAATACGAACCCTATTTCCGTAGGCATATGGAATTAACTGTGGCTGGCAACTGTGTTTTATGGGGAGACTGAGTGATCATTCCACAGACCCTCTGGAGACACATTCTGGACTTGCTACATAGTGGTCATATCGGGGGCACACGTATGAAACAATAGGCCCGAGGCTATGTATGGTGGCCGAACTTAGACACAGATATCACAACATATATGAATGCTTGTGCTGGATGTGTCCAAACTGCAAGAGACCCTCCCCGATGGAAAGGTCTTCGCAACGGGGGTCAGGGAGGCCCTTTATGGTTTCCTGCACTGGGGTGCTGAAGGTTAGGTGGTAACGCCACTGTGAAAGTCTGTTATACAATGATGAGACTAAATAGAATGTATACCGTCTACTGATATGAGGGGCTCCTTTTATATATACTGCACTTTGATTGGGGGAAGTCTGCTCTACAATGATGAGACTGGAGGAAAGAGTCTGTAAGCGCTGTGATCGGTCTTCTACCCAGCCGAGCACCTGCAGCTCACATTATCCTCTTTACAATCTGTGCATGCACAGCCCAATTCTTGTCCAGCCAGGTTTCCCTAATGATGCAAGATTTTAGAGAGCAGGTACCCTGGGAGTGCAGAGGGGTTGTTCAGGTAGGAAATGGAGCATGCACACTGAAATAGAGCCGCTGTTAAAGAGCAGCTGCTGCCTGTTATGGCTGTCACAGGCTGGGGCTGGTTATATGCAACATGAAGGAGAATCCTGTTATGTAAAACTGACATGCCTATTAATATTTTATGTGTATGTATTTCCTGACTGTCCACCACATGAAGCACAAGTTGACTGCACCTTATCACCCAGCTACAAATGGTCAAGCAGAACGATTTGTGCAGACTTTCAAACGCTATTTCAAAGCAACAGTGGCTGCAAGTAAACAACAGTCCCCATCAACCCAGCAGCTGGACTCCTTTCTTTCAGCTTATAGAAACACACCACATGCAACCACAGGGAAAACTGCAGCTGAACTCCTCCTGGGTCGGCAGTCATGGACTGTTTTGGACATGCTCCGTCCTCAAACGGTCCAGGAACATGTCCCAAGATAAGATGGTGAAACACGAAGAGCTCCCCCGGTTCACAACCCAACAAAAGGTATGGGCCCGATTTTATGAGGCTTCCAACACCCGTTGGCTTCCTGCTATCACTGCAGAGACTTCGGGACCCAAGATGTATAGGGTCTGCCTGGAAGATGGTTCCATTTGCAGACAGCATATGGACCAACTGCGTCCTCATTCTCAGCTACCCGAATACCTGATGCCAGCCGAACCATCAGTGTCTCAAGGGTCTGCACGCAGTGGATCAGGATGCCCCGGGACTGATGTTTGGGGGGACTTTGATCTTTTGAACTCAGCTCCAACAGAGCCCCCCAGCTTTGGTCCGGTGGTCTGTCGGTGCTAATTCGGGCCAGCCCTGTCTTCTCTGGCCCTGAGTTGCTGAGTGCCCGCCCTCAACGACACTGTGGCCCTCCTGACCGGTTTAAGCTGCAGGACCGGTTACGAGACTTTCGAAGGGGCCAGCGAAAGTGATCTGATGCCATTTTATCCCCGTAGCTGTCCTGGGAAGACTGATCTCACATCTGGAAGTCCTGCCATTCTCCTGTGCTTTGAGGACTATTGTTGGACAGTTATTAGTTTTGTGCCTGTTCTCGCTATGTTTTGTTTGTATGTTTTTTTTTTTTTTTTAGGGATGGATGGAAGGTGTTATACCTGAAGGATTCCACATACACTAACACTTTAAGGCTGGCTCCACCCAGGAGTGATGACAAGGGTCAATGGGTATGGAAGCCATCTTAGGAGGACAGTGTGATGCGGCAAATTGTAAGGAAAGCATGCTAAGATATATCTTGTGATGTTGGAGTATACCGTGAGTACTGAAATAAACATCAGCTGTTCCAGACAAGAGTCTCATGTCTTTCACAACTCAGAGAACATAACACTAACCAAATTCATGTTAAATAAAAACCCAAAAAGAAACCCCTATACTAATTCTTGAGCTAAAGGAAAAATATCAAGCATGCTGTGTGCCTGGCTGCGCATGCTGTGAGGGGAGGGAAATAGGCCCAAATTACCAGCAGCTTCTGCAGGGGTAGTGCTACATAAGCACTTCTTCAATGTCACCTACTACTCTCCTCTTCCTGTTTCTGCAGGGGACCCCAAAGGCTCTGTCTTTGAACCCCTTCTATTCATTTTCCTCCTCCCTTGGTCAGTTGAAAACCTCTCTTGGCTTCTTCTCTACTTCTCGGCTTGTGAGCAGGGCCTATTCACCCTGCACACAGGGGTGCCTTTTGTGCGGAGTACACTCATGAATGCTCAGGACCAGGCGGAGACTGCAGTCATGTAAGAAATCTAACATTAAGGCAGTTTCCTGACTTAGAGATGAGTCTTCACTGTGTGCAATAATAAATGTGCAGAGTTCCTCTGAAAAGTGTCATGCCTCATGTCACTACACATTGTAACATGTTACTTAACTCCCCGGAAAAGAATGGGGTCCCGCCATGCACCTTACGCGGACCTCGTGCATGCACTTATTAACTCTTTCCCTTCCATACCCCATGACCATTCCATAGATCTCTGTACAGCGAGTTTGGATCCAGTTGCTATAGAATACCGACCGCTAGAGAGGGAGCCAGAACATCGCCCCCCTCGCTACCGGAGGACCTGTCACCTTACCAGGTACCACGCCTAATGACTGGTTGCTTTGTGTCTTGGTGTATTGAACTTGTGTTTGGTTACTCCTTGCAACTACACTCCTCTTCCTTGTCTTACAAAGTTAACCCTTCTGTAGTGGTGTTGCTTCATACCCCATAGTGCTTTACAGACCCTGGTTCTTTAGATACCCCAACACCAACTTGCACACCTTTGAATAACTTTAGACCAGGCTTAGAATGGTTAATGTAATTTTACTGAACAAGTGTGGCATAACAGTTCAATAGGAACAATGTCTTTCCCCTAATCCTAACTACAGTAGTGTGGCTGCCCATGCATACCTTTGTGTGTTGAGAGTCCATTATGGCATTATCCATGGCTTGGATGTCTCCAAAAGTCCCAGTGTCTTCAGTGGACTGCAAGGCGCAGCAGTCCTGATACCACAAACAGAACCAACCAATTCAGCTGCGGAGAGCCCGGGACCCCATCCTGTCCCCTTTTTATAGCACAGGTGGTCTGGCTAGGATCAAAAAGCACAGGAACAGAGCTTCAGTAGTTAACCCTTAACCCCAACCTGGGACAACTGCTAATTTGCTAGAACAAGCACATTTCAACTTGCCTACAAACTTGCTCCTCAATTCTAAGTGTCCTTCACTAATTTAATGCCTGATATATAAGTATGGTTGTCACACCATTTCCGAAAATGTAATCTTTCCAAAACTGAGCTCATAATATTTCCTCCCCCTATCCATCCTCCCCCAACTTTTATATCAAGTTCAAAAACAAAACTATTAAACCCATGTCCAATCACTGACCAAATCAAGACACCTAATTCATATCCCTGATTCATACCAGGCCCTTTGGGTGTGATATGAATTTTAAAGGGGAATCCCATTCAAAATTCAAGAAAAAAAGTCTATACAAGACCCTTATCTTAGTATGCAGCTTGTCTAACCAGGAAAGGGGGGGGGGGCAAGCCACGTGTACTCAACATAGGGAGTACCTTGTTCCCAGGTTTATGTGGAAAGAACCTCTTCCCCACAACTCTGCCCAGTGGTAGTGAGGATCTCTGGGTGGGGTTTGAGGGAATATGAAAACTCCCCAGCATCACTACATATTACAAATGGTTTTCTTAGCACTGCCATAAACTTGAACACAACATTTCTATTATTTGCTCCCTTTTGGCCTTTTTTTTTCAAATTCTTTATTGGTATACAGTAATAAAGGCATTACATCCATCAGTTGAAGGCAATAAGATGTACAAAGATAAACAGTATATTCAATTGCACCAAAAATACCAATATTACGCCCATAACCTAACCATTTAGGGCGACTTCAAATAACACCAGATCACACATGAAGAGATCCGTCTGCCACAGACCCCCGGCTAACAGCTACGAGCCTTATGGGGTATGAGCAAATGGTCATCTCGATTTCCAAAGACTAGTACAATAGAATATAGGGAGTAAGATCAGAGAATCCAAGAATCAGGAGGAAGTGGAAAGAGGGGAAGAGAGGGGAGAAAGAGAAAAAAATAAAAATAAAAGGAAGAAGAGGAAAGGGGGGTGGGGGAGTAAGAAAAGGGATAGGCAGGTGCCGGAGGGGGGGGGAAGTAGTAGAGTGATACCTGCCCAAGATGGAGTGAGATCGCCACAATAGTGGCTAGGATAACATGATCATGATCAGGGGCCCCCGTCTGCAGAGCACTCCCGCAGGAGAGCCTTACCCTCGTCTGAGTACACGAACACATTCCAGCATGCCCAAGTCTTAGTATAACTTTCCCTCCTGTCTTGGGAGGTGAGGACCAAGTCCTCCAGTTGATTAATGCTCCTAACTTTGTTCAGCCACATAGCAACAGATGGGGGATCGGGGCTTCGCCAACACAATGGTATGCAAGCCTTGGCGGCATTCAACAGGTGGCGCAGGACCGACTTCTTATAAGTCTTAAGTGGAATCTGGGAGCAGTGGATCAGAAAAAAGGCCGAGTCGTCGGGGATAGGGAAGTCAGTGAAGCGCTGGGAGATTCTCCTGACCTCAGACCAAAAATTCTTAATTCTTGGACACTCCCAGAGAATATGGAGTAGGGTCCCTTGCTCCTCTCGGCATCTCCAGCAGCGATCTGAAACCGCAGGGGAGTATTTATGTAAGATCGACGGGGTATAATACCAGCGGGTCAAGATCTTATAGTTATTTTCCTGTGTGCAGGTGCAAATGGAGGATTTAAAGGTAAGATGGATCATGTTCTGAATTTGAACAGGCGAGAAGGTCCTGTTGAGGTCCCTTTCCCATTTGCGTAGACTGGGCAACACAAATTCTTCAGCAGGGGAGGTCAGAATCACATACATCTTGGACAGGGGGCGAGGGAGTGGGTCCTCCCCCATGCAGTAAGATTCGAACAGCGTAGTGTGACGATTAAAGCATGCTGGGGGGCCCAGTGACCGAAGAAAATGGGATAGCTGCAATGCTTGCCACAGGGACAGCCCAAACCTTCCATCCGGACGCGTCAGCGTCGGGACCGAAGGCCAGGCCCCCGAAATCAAGAAGTGAGAGGCTTGGAAACAGCCTCCCTCCAGCAGGCCACGAAAGGTTCCCAACTCAGTGCCTGGAGCAAACGCAGGGTTACCCAGAATAGGGAATAAAGGTGAACAATCTGACCAGAAGACCTCATTTTTGCAGACTAGTGAGCCAATGTGGAGCGTTGGGCCAATGGTAGGGTGAGATTTAAGAAGGGGTGGTAGCCAGGCATAGCACCATGGCGCACGACGTAGTGGGATGGGGCTACAGCGCTGTTCGACGGTCGTCCAGAGCTTGGATGCGCCGTGCCGCCTGGTAGTATTTCCGGGCATCTGGGACGGCCACCCCTCCGTGGCATTTAGGCAGTGTCATAAGATGTCTGCGTAGCCTGGGTCGTCTGTGCACCCAAATAAATCCCTTTTGGCCTTTTAAACATTGAAACTATTTCATTATATCTGTTCAATGTGGCTGTTCATCTAGCCAGAAATTTTGTGAGTTGATGACTTTTCTTGCTTTCTGCCACACTGTTATCAGCATTGTTCCCTGCTATCTTTCTGGACTACAGAACGCTTCCCACCTGTTATGGAGAGGAAAGGGAGATGTCATGTAGTAATAACAAAGTGTTATATAGTCCTAATACACTCTCTGTCCTAAGGTGACAACACTGCTCAGTGTGCTTGTAACTGTAGGTCAGGACATTTACCAATGACAGGATTAATAGGCTAAAATAAAGTAAAAAAGTGTGGATAAAAAGAAAACTGATGCAGCCACCACATCTAGGACAAAAAGTGTGTTAATGGCATGATTACTAGGTTTAAAAAATAAAGGGAAAAGAATGTTAAAAAATCGAATGCAGCCACCAACTCTAAGGACAGGAAAGCTGTCAGGTAAGCTGATTTTTGTTCTTGCGTTTAGATAAACTTTACACCCAGGACAGCTCTCCATATGCACTTCATTTTATTTTGTATGGATGCTTATCTATCCATTTTACGATTGTTTTATTGTTTTTTTCTTTGCATTTTCATTCAATTTCTCATTAGAATTTTCTTAACTTATTATTATTCTTCTTTCTGTACTTCTCACTTCAACGGGGTTTGAATGGAAACTTGCATTCTGTCTGTTTGTTTTGAGTTCCATAGAACTTTCTACCAAAAGTGGCTGAAGTGCATTTGTGCTTACGGTGCCAAATATAAAGTTCCTCATTTATTCAGTTTTTAAAAGCATTAGTAGCATTTGTCAAAATGAAAATGGTTTCCGGGATAATCTTAGTTCTCTAGAAACAAACATAACTGTAGTAAGTGTCTCAGTTATCCTTGCAACCAGAGGCAGAGCATCCTGCAGGTTCTTTTCATTTGAACGCACAGCAGCAACTGCCTATGACACAAGCAGGAATGGCAGCAGGATTTAACCTTTTATCTATTTTAAAAGATCAATAGGAAGTGTCATTGCAGCAAGAGGTTTTCTTTTCCTATTTACGAAGAACAAGCACAATATCTTAACCAGTAAGTGCAGTGAACGAATGAAAAACATACTACATAGCATTTAATTTTTATTATCACCCTCTTGCTTTTCTTCACTTTCTTCAGTACATTTGACAGCACTTTTGGAAATGGCAAATGAGACTGATTTATCGTATACTGCAGTCTATATTTCAGTGGAAACTGTGATTGGAATATCAGCTGTCTTGGGCAACATCCTGGTCATCTGGGCAGTGAAACTAAACTCAAGCCTTCAGAACACAACTTTTTTCTTCATTGTTTCATTGGCATTCGCTGACCTTGCCGTTGGAGTCCTGGTTATGCCCCTGGCCGTTATAGTTAGCCTAGGATTGAAGTTACCTTTTTACAGCTGTTTGTTTATGTGCTGTCTCATGATTATATTAACCAATGCATCCATCCTATCTCTGCTGGCAGTTTCTATTGACAGATACCTGAGAATCAAGATACCCACTAGGTAAGTTATTTTATCTAACTTAGACTATTTTGATCCTATATTGTATTTATTTTATTTTATTTATCGCTGTAGCAAACTCTACCACAATTTTATAAGGAAAAGTTTGCCTAAAAATAAAGAATAAATGAACATTTTTTGGAGGTGAAAAAAAAAAGTGCATTTATTATTTTTTCTTAGGAGCCTGTAAAGCATTACATCCAAGATCAGCAAATCATGGCTGCTATTTCAGGATCCTGCAGACTCTCCGGATAGCTGTCTTCCCATATTTCCCGTACAGGCAGTTACTTGAGAGTAGGAAGACCAATGAACTACAAAAGTGCTCACCAGCGCCCTCGCAGTTCATTGAGAACTACAAGCCACCTGCGGCAATGGAAGATGGTACTTGTAGTCTATTCATTAACAGGAAACTGTGAATAAATGATACAGCCATGAGGGTGGAGCCCTGCAAGGCCATGCTGTTTTCAAATTTTGACAGCAGGTGTGGGGAGAGGTCATTGGGGTAAGGAGAAGAATCCTGAACATGTTACACCCTAAACACGGAAAGCCTTTAAATTGTCCCCCTGCAATTTGATGCCATAATGTGTCAGTATGCACCGCACACGGTACAATTATCGGCCGAACATTGCCTGTAGTTCGATAATCCGTCCGTTAATACGCTCTATTCGACAGCCGATTTTCAATTATCGTCCAACAAAAGTTGTATGAGCTGACTAGAAAACTTTTGTCTGCTGACAAGGCGTCATTCGATTTTAGGCTCGTCTGTACAGAAGTTGGAAAAACAAAAGTTGTAAGTACAAACACGCATGTTCGGAACCCAGGAACGAGCCGGAAGTTTCCATCCGTGTAAACCTTTGTTCGTAATTAACAATTCACGTTCATGAAGCGGCAATTGAAATAGCGAAATGCATGTTTTTAATGTCTTTTTAATAGCGAAATTAGCAGAAGCTTTGGGGTGACACACCAAAAATGAACTTCCTCTTTAGACTCTCCTAGTACGTTACTACATTCGCCTTTGTCGAACAATAATTTTACTACCGTCAGTACACTAGATAAAATCACGGACAGCCGATTTTGGAAAAAGTTGGATGTGTGGTCGTACGACAATCGCAGAGTGTGTACGAGGCTTTACCCACAAACAGAGCCCACCAGCGTTGCACTGTCACCGCTGCCAGTTCTTCCATCTTCACCCAGTCTTCCTTCCGGGTTTACACTCTCTGACTGTATGAATAACTAGGCCTCATGGTGACCTTCAGAGTCAGGGAGAGCTGTCATCCATCTTTACAGTGTGGGTTACTAGGCATAGTAGGTGTAATGCAGGTAGAATGAATTGGGCGCCAGTCACTTTGTGAATGAAAAAGAGATTTATTAACAGAACTGGGGAGAGAAGGTTAGGGCCTGGACACCCTTAGGCAGATGCAAAACACTTGGCAGACACTGAGACAAAAATGGGAACAAAATGACAGCTATACACTTCAAGGGACTTTAAGCTGGATTGCAGCAAACTGTATTTGTAGACCGCTGTCTCCAAGCGGCCAGTAGCAGAGCGAGCAGGGAGGAGGGAGCCGGCTTCTGACGTCAGCGGCCGCGTCCGCCGGCCAGAACTCCCGGAAGTGTGGAAAAGGACACCTGTCTAAAGACAGGTGTCCTCTTCCCCCTCCCCCCCGAAAGGTGCCAAATGTGACACCTGAGGGGGGGAGGAATCCAACCAGCGGAAGTTCCACTTTAGGGTGGAACTCCGCTTTAACTCACAGTGTTCCTGGTTGCAGATCTTCTCTCACATCTCAGTGTCCCACAGTAGATCCTCTCACTGTGCTCCCAGTCTCTCACTAGACTCTTCAGATCCTAGCCACCGCTGGATCCCTTGAGCTCCTCCACAACAAGCTCACTGTGGCTTCCAAGTATCATGCACACTGTACCGCTGGGTCTCTGACTTGGCTCTTCAACTAACCTGCTGGATCCTCTGCACACGTCCACCTGGACAGCCACCCAGGTGGCACAGAACCCCAAACACCTGACTCCTATCGAATATATAGGCTCTCCCAGCAGGCCAAGGGGTCAAAGAAAACCCCTGCCAATTGGCTTAGAAAACTTATCCCCTCATAGTCTGGATTCACTATGCCCTTGTCATTCTAATGCCACAGGTGACAATGCCACATAGTGAAAGCAGAGAGAGGTGCGTCAAACCCAGATTTAGGGAAAAGTCAAAAGGGAACTCCTAACAATCAGCCAGGCTGGTTACGACCCAGCAAACTACATTTGTTAGCAACCCTGCCTAACACCAGGGTGCTACACATACATAGTTGGTTTCTTTAGTAAAGGCAAATAAGCCGTTCAGTTTGTAAGGGAAGTTTCCCCAAAGCTTAGTAAATGTTGTGAAATTTAACTTTGCAAAGAACACTCTATCGTGTTCACGGCAAAAAAAAATATTTTTGCTTGCACGTGAGTTTCACCTCATTCACTCTGTGGAAAATTCCTTTGTAAAGTGAACAGCCTATTTGCTTTTCATAAATCAACTCCATAGTTTCTGTGATGCTTCTTTCTGCTACAACATTTATCTCCTTACAAGTCAACTGGTCTTGTAGATGAGGAAATCAGGCACATTCAAGAGGAAACCATTTATATATGTTCCATATACTACAGCTTGACAGCCATCATCCTAATGCATGCATGCACAGTTCACATCTATAGAGGATCATCCAAGGGCTCTACTCACTTAGCACACGTGCACTTTTCTTACTAGCGCTATTCCAGAAGCTATGCTAAATGACCTTAATGACACAGCCTTTCAGTGACGCCACTCAATGAAAATACCAAAACATTCTTTAAAAAAGGGGGGAACTTTAACACTCCAATTTAAGTGAATGAATTAATGAATCTTGGATGTATTTCCTGTCTAGGCTGGTCTGTTAATCTGTATTTCTGCTTATTTATACTTGCGTTTTTAATATCCCTAGGCAGTGCTGCTGCATTATGTGAGTTAGTCAAAATTGACTTGAACTGCCAACCTCTTTTTGCTCCAGCATTTGGACTAGAAATTGCACAGCAAACCCAGATACATCCTTTTTTATTTAGGCATCTGATACAGCTTTTCTGTGTGTGTCCTGTAGCCTGTTGACTAGGGATAAGCAAACCAGGATCAATTTGTGGGAGGTTCAGCAAACCCAGCAGGAGAACAGCAAACCCAAAACTTAGCAGACACACTATTAAAGTCTATAGGATAGGAATGTTAGAATTTTATTTAAGCTATTTTAAGGATAATAGCCAACGAATTGTCAAAAAGAGTGGAGGGGCTGGGCATTGTCATGAGAGACATGCGCCAATGCAGATAAAACAAACAAAAAAGCTAAAATTCTAAAATTATGTGGAATTCCCCTCAGTGTTTTAAGCACAGGGTATATAACAGTTTGTAAATAGAGTTGAGTGGACACCTGGATGTTCGGGTTCGGCCGAACTTCGCAAAAAAATTTGAGTTCGGCCCCGAACTTGACCCCGAACCCCATTGAAGTCAATGGTGATCCGAACTTTTGGGCACTAAAATGGCTCTAAAAAAGTCCTGGAAAGGGCTAGAGGGCTGCAAAAGGAAGCAAAATATGGGTAAGAGTAGGACAAGTGCCCTGCAAACAAATGTGGATAGGGAAATAACTTAAAATCACATAAAAAAAATTAAAAATGGAGGAGGAGGTGGATGTGAAGTAGGAGGTTGAGGAGGCGGTGACCGTGGCGGTGTAGGTGGAAGTGGCAGTGGAGGAGGAGGAGGTAGCCAACACAGTTTTTTGTTTGTTTGTTTTTTTTTTCTAATTGGGGTAGCCCCCAAAATATTGAGACATAGTAAAAAAAAAAAAAAGATCACTATCTGCAGACAAATGAGATGTTCTAGCACGGTTCACTTTTTCCATATAAAATGTACCATGGTTTATTTTTCATGTTTCTCCTGTTACAAATTCCAATAAAGACTTATTTTCTATAAAAAAAAAAAAAAGAATAAGTTCACTTAAGTATACCAATGGCTGTGTGAAGCCGGTATAAATGTCTATTCTGCACAAGGTACAGATAAGTCTTGTGGGATCCATGCCTGGTTCATTTTAATAAACGTTAGCTTGTCCATGTTGGCTGCGCTTGTCTGTGATAACGCCCCCTGCCGTGCTAAACACACGTTCAGACAATACACTGGCTGCAGGGCAGGCCAGCACCTCCAAGGCATAAAGGGCAAGCTCAGGCCATGTCCCCAATTTGGAGACCCAGAAGTTGAATGGGGAAGACCCATCAGTCAGTACATGTAGGCGTGTGCACACATACTGTTCCACCATGTTTCTGAAATGCTGCCTCCTGCTAAGACGTTGCCTATCAGGTGGTGGTGCTGTTTGTTGTGGCGTGCTGCTGACAAAACTTTTCCACATTTCAGCCATGCTAACCCTGCCTTCTGAGGTGCTGGCAGTGCCACAGCTGCATTGGCGACCTCTTCCTCCTTCTCTGCCTTCGCCTTGAGCTTCCACTGAGCCCCCGGTGTCATTTGGGAATGCCCTCAGCAGCGCGTCTACCAGCATGCGCTTGTAGTCTCGCATCTTCTGATCACGCTCCAGTGAGGAAATTAAGGACGGCACTTGTCATTGTAATGGGAATCCAGCAGGGTGGCCACCCAGTAATCGGCACGAGTTACAATGTGGGAAACTCAGCTGTCGTTGCGCAGGCACTGCACCATGTAGTCGCTCATGTGTGCCAGGCTGCCCAGAGGCAAAGACAAGCTGTCCTCTGTGGGAGGTGTATCATCTGTGTCCTCTGTATCCCCCAGCCACGCTCCAGTGATGCCAAAGAGCTGCATTGCATACCTTCAGGCCCCCGATCTTCTTCCGTGCAGGGAAAAATGGGAAGGGGAGATCGGTCCTATAGATGGGGACAGATGGACACAGATACTGGGTACGGGACCACTCTTGTCGGTGTCAGCAGCTCAGAGATTGTCTCATCTTTTTGTACTTCACAGGACATATAGAACTCCAGTGCAGTTGCACAGGTGGGGCAGAAGGGACTCCCCCATCTGTCCAAAATGTCAAATACATCCGGGTACACTACTTAATTTACTGTGGAATTGTCCAAAACTAAGGAGATACTGGCAGGGGGTAATTAGCTCTATTAATACTATATATCAGCTTCAACTGCAGATGGACCCCGTCATGTGTCTATTAGGAGGGCTGGAGGAGGAACAGTATTCCCCTGATACATATATTGCACTGATCAGACTGCTGTATATAGCAAGGAAACTGCTAGCACAATATTGGATATCCCCCCACACTCCTACGCTTGATCAATGGGTCCAACAGGGGAATGGTATTCTGGTGAGAGAAAAGTATACGTATCAACACAGAAAAGTCCCTAACAAATTCTTTAGAATATGGCAGGAGTGGTTGGATACCCCCGGGGTAGCTCCGCTCCAGCTGATCAGAGACAGGTTACTACAAATATGAGAGTAGAGAGAGGAAACCTTTATGGATGACACAATGGTGCTAAATATGTCACCCTATCGGGTGACTTTTAGCCCACCATGATTAGATATTGAGTAACTATGCACTAGTTGAGTTTGGTTGGTTAGTTGTTTTTTTTTTCCTTTTTCTTTCCGTTTTCTTAATTATTTGAGACTATGGCGACTAAAGTTCCTTTATTGTACATATGGAATGTAGACGTTGCATTGTTCTGCATGTAACGAGTATTGTATGTTATCTCACACTGTGGGGAGGTATTCCTCCATTCTTCATTACAAAGACTGTCTGTACCTCTTGATTTTTTGTTTATGTACAATAAATACTATTTTCTCTGATAAAAAAAAAGAGCTGCATTGGGTGCCACCCTGCTGTGAACACGGTTCCTCCTCCTCTTCATCCTCCTCGTCCTCCTCATCCTCCAGAACTGTGCCCTGGCTTGAAAATTTTTACCTGGCCTATGCTGGTACAGGAACCCACCCTCCGAGCCACTTGTGAATGACTGGCTTGATAACCGTGGAAATGACCCCTCTTCCTCCTGTGCCACATCCTCTTCCATCATCGCCCGAAGTGTTTTTTGCAGGAGACATAGAAGTGGGATAGTAGCGCTAAGAACAGCGTCATCGGCACTGGCCATGTTGGTGGAGAACTCGAAACACCACAATATGGTACACAGCTCTGACATATCCGGGTAGTTTTTTTAGAAATGTCTGCACCAGCAAATTCAGCACATGCGTAAGGCAAGGGATGTGCTTCAAACCGGCTAGGCCCAGAGCTCCTACGAGATTTTGCCCATTTTGGACCAGGGCGGGCTTGAGGCTCAGTGGCAACAACCACTCATCGGACTGTTGTTCAATCCCCCAAACATATCAGTTTTAAAACAGCCTGCTGTCGTTTCCCCCTGGATGTGCTGAAGTTGGTGGTGAAGGTGTTACGCTGACCGAATAAGGAGGTGGTAGAGGAGGAGGAAGCAGAGTAGGAGGAGGAGGAGGCAACAGGAGGCAAAGAGAAATGCCCTGCAATCCTCGGTGGCGGAAGGACATGCGCCAAACTGCTATCCGCCTCAGGCCCACCCGCCACTACATTTGCCCAGTGTGCAGTTAGCGAGATATAGCGTCCCTGCCCATGCTTACTGGTCCACGTATCAGTGGTTATGTGGACCTTGCCACAGATGGCGTTGCGCAGTGCACACTTGATCTTGTCCCCGACTTGTTTGTGCAGGGAAGGGATGGCTCGTCTGGAAAAGTAGTGGCGGCTAGGAACCACGTACTGTGGGACAGCCACCGCCATCAGGTTTTTAAAACTGTCCGTGTCCACCAAACGGAATGACAGCATTTCAAAGTCCAGGAATTTTGAAATGCTGGCATTCATGGTCAGGGATCGCGAGTGGGTAGGGGGGTAATTCCTCTTTCTCTCCAGTGTTTGGGAGATGGACAGCTGTAAGCTTCCATGGGACCATGGTGTGGAAATACTTGGGGACGGTGGCGGATATGGTGGCGTTGCTGTCACATCGTCTGTTTGCTGGGTGGCAGGTGACACTGGCACTGTAGAGGTGGAGGAAGAGGCCGAGGCAGCAGCAGAAGAGGAGGCAGGAGTAGCCAGAGACCTTTCTTGGATTTTGAGGTGCTTATTCCACTGCAGCTCATGCTTTGCATGTAGATGCCTGGTCATGCAGGTTATGCTCAGGTTTAGAACATTTATGCCTCGCTTCAGGATCTGATTGCACAGCATGCAAACCACTTGTGTCTTGTCGTCAGTACATTGTCTGAAGAACTGCCACGCCAGGGAACTCCTTTGAGCTGCCTTTGGTGTTTTAGGTCCCTGGGTGCGGTGGGTAGTAGCAGGCGTACTGTCTAGGGGACGGTCGCTCCGCTTTTGCAACCTGCTTCCTCTTTTGCTGTGCTGGTGCCTCTGTGCGACCACCACTTCTTTCTCCAAACTGCACACCTCACTCGCATGACCTTCATTCTATGTGGGGTCTAGGACCTCATTATCCTCCACATCATCTTCCACCCACTCTTCACCACTGCCCTCCTTGTCCGTCTTCACACTGTAGAAAGCCGCAGCAGTTTCGTCATCATCCGAGACGTGCTGCGGTGGTGTTTCCATGTCCTCATCCTGAAACAGAAGTGGTTGGGCATCGATGCACTCAATGTCTTCCACTTCTGGGGCAGGGCTATGTGGATGGCCCATGGAATGCACACCAGCAGAGTCATCAAAAAGCATAAGAGACTGCTGCATGACTTGGGGCTCAAACTGCTTGGCTGATTTACAAGGGGCTGAGGTGAAAGACAGATGGCCATGGGGTTCAGGTGCCAAGCCTGAGCTTTCAGCAAGGGACCGGGTGGGAGACAATGTGAAGGAACTGGAGGCATTGTCTGCCACCCAATCTACTATCGCCTGTACTTGTTCTGGCCTCATCATTCGTTGAGCGGCATTCGGGCCTAGCATATAACATTGAAGGTTCTGTCGGCTACTTGCACCTGAAGAAGGTGTTTCACTTGTGCATGTAGCTGGCACAGATTGACCATGTCCTCTCCTTGCAACAGGAGCTTCACCAACACCACCAACACCAGCAGCACCAGCAGCACCAGCAGCACCACGACCATGACCACGTCCCTTTTTTGATGCTCTCCTCATTCTGGACGCAAATGTACTATTTAGCACAAATTTATTCTTTATTTTTTATAACGCTAATCTGTCCCTCACACCAGCAGCAGGATCCTCTCCCTACACCAGTATGAGATGATTTTATAACGCTAATCTGTCCCTCAGACCAGCAGCAGGAACCTCTCCCTATACCAGTATGAGATGATTTTATAACGGTAATCTGTCCCTCACACCACCAGC
>BLSH010306993.1:134722-158992 GCA_018402905.1 Glandirana rugosa
GTAAATCAAGTGTGATCAATTTTCAGTGATTGGCACCATAGCTTGTAGACTCTATAACTTTCACAAAGACCAAATAATATCCACTAATTAGTTTTTTTTTACCAAAGATAGGTAGCAGTATAAATTTTGGCCAAAATTTATGAAGAAAAATTACTAATTTGCAAAATTTTATAACAGAAAGGAAGAAAAATTCATTTTTTTACAAAATTTTCGGTCTTTTTTTAATTATAGCGCAAAAAATAAAAAACCCAGAGATGATTAAATACCACCAAAAGAAAGCTCTATTTGTGTGAAAAAAAGGACGCAAATTTCATATGGGTACAATGTTGCATGACTGAGTAATTGTCATTCAAATTGTGAGAGCGCTGAAAGCTGAAAATTGGTCTGGTTGTTAAGGGGGTTTAAGTGCCCAGTTGTCAAGTGGTTAAGCGTGGGGGGATCCACCGCCCTCCAATGTATCAGTATTAGCCTTCTGGCCTGAAATAGTGCCCTCGCAATTGCCTGCCTCTGGTTCACCTCTGTAATAAACTCTTCCAGTATACCCATTATACATGGCCTAGGGTCGACTGGGACTTCAACCCGGTACACCCTGTTAATGGTGCCCACCACCCCTGTCCAATAGCGGTGTAGCTTCGGGCATCTCCAGAGGAGATGTATGAGATCTCCCCGGTCTCTCGAGCACCTGGTGCACTCTGGGCTATCCTTCACCCCCATTTTATGTAATCTTGCGGGTGTGCAGTGTACCCGTAGTACAATGTACAGTTGTGACAGGCGCTGGGAGACACTGAGGGAGCACGAATGGATAGCCTCTAGCACCTCCTCCCACTGCGTATCCTCAAATGGGCCCACGTCTCCCTCCCACCTGTCCGTTACCCCCACCGGGAATCCCTTTAGGTACAAGGAGGCCAGCATACTGTAACAGTGTGAAATAAAGCCCTTAAATTGAGAAACCTCACTCATAAAATGGAAGACAGGGGTGGGGGAAAGGGCCCACGGTTCTCCACCCTCCTGTTGACCCACCGCGTGCTTAAGTTGCATGTAATTGAGCCACATAGAGTCCTTTACTCCAAATTTACTTTGCAACTCCGTAAAGGAGTGCAATTTGCCTTGAGAGAAAATGTGTTTTAAGTGTGTAACCCCGCGTTTCCTCCATCTCATTCCTGCCGTCAGAAGTTTTAGTTCCGGATACCTGCCATTGTCCCAAATGGGGCTAAAGCTAGTGTAACCCTGTACCCCTTGAAGTTGCCTTGTTAAGTATTGTGATTATGGGATCCTTTCTATCCATCTGTTCTAATGTTTCCCCATCCATCACCCTAGCAATGTGTTGAAGTTGTCCTGCTAAGTAGTACAGCCAAGGGTTGGGCAGCGCCAACCCCCCCGCCTCCTTCGGCTTTTGGAGTTGTTCCAGCTTGATCCTTGGGGGCCTATCCAGCCAAATAAGGGACCTAAACATCTTATTAATAATTCTGAATACTTTGATGGGAATTACCACCGGGGCATTGTGTAATACATACAGCAAAAGTATAATATTAGCCCTATTCATGGACTGTGGGTGGGATCCCTTTTCTCTTGCTGCGTTAAATACTTTAAGCAGGTGGGGAAGGATGTACTCCCCGTACTGTTTGTAGACCTCGTTAGGAAGCCCGTCCTCCCCAGGTGCCTTATGGTTAGGGCAGGCCCCCACCGCTCCACTCAGCACCTCCAACGTCAGGGGAGCATCCAACATCCTCCTCTGTGCTTCCGTCAGTCTAGGTAGCTCCATGCCCACAAAAAAGTCCCTCATCTCCCTTGGAGAGGAGACCTGCCTCGATTCATAGAGTTCCGCATAGAAATCCACCAGTTCCCGCATCACTAATTCGGGGGTGTTAACTATTTTCCCCTCCTTTGCTGTCTTAAGGGCCCCTATTGAGGTTAAGGTCTGGTGGAAGTGGACAAGTCTAGCTAGCATCCGTCCGGTCTGTTCCCCCTCCTCGTAGAAGGCGAGTCTGTTAAAGAATCTTTTCCTGTCCGCTCCTGATCTAACAATGTGGTCCAGTGCCCCCTGTGCCGCCACCCATGCCTCCCTGTGACTGTCTGTGGGGTCGTCAATAAACACGGCCTCCAATTGACGCACTAGCCGGACTGCCTGGTCTTTTTGTGCATTCGTTGACTGTTTAATTGCTTTGACTGCCTTAATGAATACCCCTCGCAGGAAAGATTTAAAAGCATCCCATGTGACAAGAGGGTCAGAATTATCCGTATGCGTTTGCCAAAAATTCGTCATCTGGTCAATGACCACATTATGGGAGGGAATAAGGGATAACCAAAACGCATTCAACTTCCATGATGCCTTGCCCAGAGAGTAGGCCGGCCCAGAATTCACTGAAATCACCAATTTGGAGTGGTCGGAGATGCCCCTCACCCCATACTGAATGTCATGTATGGCTTCCGCCAGGCTTGGAGTGCACAGGCAGATGTCTATTCTGGATAGGGACATATGTGTTTTAGAGAAACATGAAAACTGTTTTATTAGTGGGTTCTGGTTGCGCCATGGATCCACCCAGCCCGCCTCCTCTATAAACTTTAACAAAGCGGTTCCGGTGTACAGTCCGGTCCACAGGTGGTGGGTGCTTGTCTAACAATGGGTTCAGGTAACAATTCAAATCCCCGACTAGAAGTAACGGGACACCGGGACTACCCAACTGGTATGTTAATACCGTGTGCAACACATTAACACGGAACGGTGGTGGGATATACACAGCAGCTATTATACAATACAATTGAAATATTCGACACTGTAGGATAACATAGCGCCCCTCGGGGTCAATGATTTTATCTATCTCCTGGAAGTCCAGGGAGCGGTGAACCAGTACACTCACCCCCCTAGAATAGGAGGTATGAGTGGAGTGGTACGCCCAACCCACCCATGAGAAGTTCACCCAGGACACCGTCTCAGGAACCAGGTGTGTCTCCTGAAGGACACACACTGCAGGTAAGTGTTTTTTAAGTGACGTGAAGACCATTGTTCGTTTAAGTGGGTCCTGGATACCTCTAATATTCCACGATACTATTTGTACATCCGCCATAGGGTATCACAAAGCAGACTCAGCCCCAGAGTCGGGCTAACCTCTCGGGAGTGTTCCGTGGTATAGGGCCCAAACTGAGCAAGTGGAGCATCTCCCCCTGGGGGGCCAGCCCAGTATGTGGCGAGTACCGGGGGAGTAAGTCCGTGCCCCCAGGGGACATTCACTGTGGTGTGTCTGAGAAAAACAAACAATACAGTCTATTGCAAAACCGTTATAACTACCAGTTCCTATGGGGTCCCAACCGTCCTCAGATTTCTCCGGCCTGGTCTTCACATGGATCCCAAGGATAGTGTGAACATGAAAACAGAAAAAAAAGTAAAAAACAACTCGTGCTAACTGCACTATATCCCAGCACATGGGAAGATTTGTAATCCAATGGGTTACCACTACGCCCCTTTCTCCCTCAGTGGTTTCACACGACGTGCAGTCAGAAATAACTTGAAATGTAGATTGTGTCACTCTCCAAAAGGCATATCAAACCATGTTATGTCTTTCCTCCCTTGATCCACCACTATGTGGCAGTCATCATTACCGGGTTAAAGGGACAAAAACAGTCTCTCAACTCTCTCCGCCATTGTATATAGCTCTCCCTCTTCCTCCCTGCGGCCTGGTTGGCGGAACAGGTGTTCATTGGTGTCCAGCCACCCTGATGCCTCCGCTGCTGTTTCAAAGAAGTGTGCCTGGCCTCTGACTGAAATGCGGAGCCGGGCTGGGTACAGCATGGCATAAGACGCCTGCAGGCGTTGCAAGCAGCGTTTGACTTCAGAAAATCTGGCTCTACTTTTCTGCACTTCAGCGGAAAAATCCGGGTAGAACGAGACTCTGACCCCATTATGCATAATGTTACGTTTTTCTCGGGCAAGACGAAGGATTATTTCTCTGTCCTTGTAATTTAAGAGCTTAGCCAGGATGGTGCGCGGGGGATGCCCGGGCGGAAGTGGTTTAGGTGGGACCCTGTGGGCTCTCTCCACCGAATAAAGTGGTGTAAAGGCATCCTTGCCGAATACCTCCAGAAGCCATTTTTCTACATACTCTGTGGGGTCCTTGCCCTCTGTCTTTTCTGGGAGCCCAACTATCCGCACATTGCTTCTCCTTAAGTGGTTTTCTATGTCCTGGTTCTTTAGGTCCACGGTTCTTGCGAGCCGCATGGTAGTCTTTACATCTCTAATGAGGGGGGCCACTTTATCCTCCACTTCACTGACCCGTCCCTCCACTGCAGTTGTGCGCTCTCTAATCTTTTGCAAATCATGCCTGATGAATCCCACCTCCTCTCTCAGTCCCCCCAGGTTTTCCCTCAGGGTATTCACATTTGCATTGCACTTATTTATCGCACGAAGGATATCAGCCAGGGTGGGTTATTCAATGTCCTCCCCCTCCATCTCCTCATCCACTTCACTGGCAGGGGATGGGGAAGCTGCGCAGGGGCCTACCACATCCATGGCCTCCTCCGCCTCTGCGCGAAATACAGCGGGGGTAGCGTCCAGCTCTGAGTCCCGGGCCTTCCCCGTCCCCGCTGAGAGCTTCTGGGTATAGTATAGCATGTCTCTCTGGGGCTCCCTCCCATCTGCTTTAGGCGTTTTGGGCACTTTACTCACGGCTTTCTTGTCTTGCCTTGCATGCTGTGGCAGGCCCGCTCCAGCGCCATCTTGGATCTCCGCCGGCCCGTTCTCCTCCGGCTGTTTGCGGGCCGTCATGCTGCCTGAGCGGGTAGTCACCGAAGCCAGGGTGGTCTGTGGAGGTTGCTGCAGGTTGAGGTGAAGGTTTCTGCCCAGGATAATAGTATGGGAGAGGATCGCAGAAGGATCAGGTCCGGGAGCTCTGTGAGATGCGTCCTTTCACATGCCGCTCTTGGCCACGCCCCCATATGATTGTTTTTAATCCATTATAATCAAATTGTATGATCTCTTTTAACCCCTTCCTTACAGCGTATAGTAGTATCCAAGTACCTATCACCAGCCCATCTGAGTACCCGAGCACCTGTCACCAACCCATCTGAGTGCCCGAGTACCTGTCACCAGCTCATCACAGTACCCAAGTACCTGTCATCAACCCATCTGAGTACGCGAGTACCTGTCACCAGCCCATGAGAGTACCTGAGTACTTGTCACCAGCCCATCAGAGCACTCAAGTACCTGTCACCAATTCATTAGAGTACCAGAGTACCTGTCATCAACCCATCAGAGTACCCGAGTACCTGTCACCAGCCCATGAGAGCACCCGAGTACTTGTCACCAGCCCATCAGAGTACTCAAGTACCTGTCACCAGCCCATTAGAGTACCCGAGTACCTGTCATCAACTCATCTGAGTACCCGAGTACCTGTCACCAGCCCATGAGAGTACCTGAGTACTTGTCACCAGCCCATGAGTGTATTCAAGTACCTGTCACCAGCCCATCTAAGTACCTGAGTACCTGTCACCAGCCCATCACAGTATCCGAGTACATGTCACCAGTCCATGAGAGTACCCGAGTACCTGTCACCAGCCCATCAGAGTACCTGAGTACCTGTCACCAGCCCATCAGAGTACCCGAGTACTTGTCACCAGCCCATCTGAGTGCCTGAGTACCTGTCAACAATCCATCAGAGTACCCGAGCACCTGTCACCAACCCATCAGAGTACCCAAGCACCTGTGACCATCTCATCAGAGTACCCGAGTACATGTTACCAACCCATCAGAGTACCCGAATACCAACCCTTCTGAGTACACAAGTACCTGTCACCAGCCCATCAGAGTACCCGAGTACCTGTCACCAGCCCATCCGAGTACCCGAGTACCTGTCACCTGCCCATCAGAGTACCCGAGTACCTGTCACCAGTCCATCAGAGTACCCAAGTACCTGTCACCAGTCCATCTGAGTACCTGTCACTAGCCCATCTGAGTACCCTAGTACCTGTCACTAGCCCACCTGAGTATCCAAGTACTTGTCACTAGCCCATCTGAGTACCCGAGTACCTGTCACCAGCCCATCTGAGTACCGAACACCTGTCACCAGACCATCAGAGTACCTTTCGCCAACCCATCAGATTACCCGTGTACCTGTCACCAACCCATCACAGTACCTGAGTACCTGTCACCAGCCCATTAGAGTACCTGAGTACCTGTCACCAGCCCATCAGAGAACCTGAGTACCTGTCACCAACCCATCAGAGTACCAGAGCACATGTCACCAACCCATGTACCCAAGTACCTGTCACCAACCCTTCTGAGTACCCGAGTACCTGTCACCACCTCATTAGAGTACCCAAGTACCGGTCACCAGTCCATCAAAGTACCTGTCACTAGCACATCTGAGTAACCTAGTACCTGTCACTAGCCCATCTGAGTACCCTAGTACCTGTCACTAGCCCATCTAAGTACCCGAGTGCCTGTCACTAGCCCATCTGAGTATCCAAGTACCTGTCACCAGCCCATCTGAGTACCCAAGTACCTGGCACCAAACCATCTGAGTACCCGAGTACCTGTCACCAGCCGATCAGAGTACCGAGAACTTTTTACCATCCTATCAGAATACCTGAGTACCTTTTACCAGCCCATCAGAGTACCTGAGTACCTTTTACTAATCAATCAAAGTACCCGAGCACCTATCTGCAGCCCATAAGAGTACCCAAGTACGTATCTACAACCCATGCATTGGGGTGTTCGTTTTCCAAAATGGGGTAATTTTGTGGGTAATTCCACTGTCCTGGTGCTCCAGGACCTTCAAAAGTGTGATAAGTAGGAATGAAATTAGATGTGTAATTTATGCTTCTAGAACGCCTGAAGGTACTACTTCAATGCTGGACCTCTCTATGTGGCCGGGCTGTGTAAAAGTCTCACACATGTGATATCGCCATACTCGGGACAAGTACCAGAATATATTTTGGGGTGTCGTTTTTGCTATGTACATACTATGTGTTAGAAATATCATATAAATTGACAACTTTGTGTAAAAAAAAATACGTTTTCATGTTCTTTCCATGTTTTCCGAAGACTTGTGGAAAAAAATGAACCATACAAAAGACTCATAATGCCTCATAGAATATACATTGGGGTGTTTGCTTTCCAAAATGGGGTCATTTTGTGGGTAATTCCACTGTCCTGGTGCTCCAGGACCTTCAAAAGTGTAATAGGTCATTAGGATATTTTATGTGTAATTTATGCTCCTAGAACGCATGATGGTGCTCCCTGAATGTTGGACCTCTCTATGCGGCCAGGCTGTGTAAAAGTCTCACACATGTGGTATTGCCATACTCGGGAGGAACAGCAGAATGTATTTTGGGGTGTAATTTTTGCTATGTACATGCTATGTGTTAGAAATATCTTATAAATTGACCACTTTGTGTAAAAATAAAAGTTTTTATTTTCTTTCCGTGTTTTTCAAAGACTTAACTGTACAAAAGACTCATAATGCCTCATAGAATATACATTGGGGTGTTTACTTTCCAAAATGGGGTCATTTTGTGGGGAATTCCATTGTCCTGGTGCTCCAGGGCCTTCAAAAGTGTAATAGGTGGTTGAGAAATGAGATGTGTAATTTATGCTCGTAGAACGCCTAAAGGTGCTACTTCAATGTTGGGCCTGTGTATGTGGCCAGGCTGTGTAAAAGTCTCACACATGTAGTATCGCCATACTCAGGAGGAGTAGCAGAATGTGTTTTGGGGTGTCATTTTTGCTATGTGCATGCTATGTGTTGGAAATATCTTATAAATGGACAGCTTTGTGTAAACAAAATGCGTTTTCATTTTTTTCCCACATTTTCCAAAAACTTCTGGAAAGAAACGACATGTTCAAAAGACTCATTATGCCTCATAGATTATACCTTGGGGTGTTTGCTTTCCAAAATGGGGTCATTTTGTGGGCAATTCCATTGTCCTGTTGCTCCAGGGACTTCAAAATTGTAATAGGTTGCTGAGAAATGAGATGTGTAATTTATGCTTGTAGAACGCCTGAAGGTGCTACTTCAATGTGAGGCCTTTGTATGTGGCCAGGCTGTGTAAAAGTCTCACACATGGGGCATCGCCATACTCAGGAGGAGTAGCAGAATGTATTTTGGGGTGTCATTGCAAGTATGCATATGCTGTGTGTGAGAAATAACTTGTTATTTACCAATTTTGTGTAAAAAAAAAAAAAAATCTTCACTTTGCAAAGCATTGCGGGAAAAAAATTACAACTTCAAAAAACTTACCATGCCCCTTACTAAATATCTTTGAATGTCTACTTTCCAAAAAGGGGTCATTTGGGGGGTATTTGTACTTTCCTGGCTTGTTAGGGTCTCATGAAATGAGATAGGTGGTCAGTACATCAGGTGTGATCAATTTTCAATGATTTGCACCATAGCTTGTAGACTCTATAATTTCACAGAGAATAAATAATATACACTAATTTGGGTTATATTTTTATATAATGTGTACTGCGCTTAAGGATATTAGTGGAATACGTAAGCTGCTGCCCTCCAGGGAATTCCCTCCTAGTAGGAGGAAAAATAGGAGAAATGGGACTGGTTTTACTGGATATTGGCGCTGCTTGTTATCATGAATGTAAATATCTGTTTAAAAAAAAATTTTTGACTTCAAGTGATCAAAATCAAACATGGGGCTTCAAGTGATCAAAACCAAACATGTGTACAAAAATTCCAAGCTAAAAATTCCAAGCTTAGAAGTGCAAATGTGCTAAACTACATGTCCCAGATCCGTCTGGGTAAACATACCTTAGATTATTTTGTGCAAATTCAGTGAAAATAAATATGTTAAATTATATATATATATATAAATAATAATAAATATATTGACGTGTCTAAAGTGACTAGTGTATATGTGTAATGTAGCTCCAATGATTTTCCAAGGGTCTTGGTGTTTAATGTATCAAGTACCTGGACCCCGTTTCGTGATGTATGGCGCCCTGTGTGGGCTCTCTATCAGCGTGCACAAAATTTTCCGATAGTTGACATTCTTAAAGTTCCAAATACATATTCCCCAGGGGATACACCAAGCTATAAACTTTCTCAAATGGATATTATAGTATTGTCTTTTCACCCCAAGATATTTGTAAGATTAAGTGAATGTTATCATAGCAGCAGGTGAGTCATTTATCAACAGTTCAAGTTCATGTCAGCAAATAGGAATCCCTCCAAACATGCACTGTGTGTCAAACAGCCTTCCTTCTGATCTTTATCCAAGTATCCAGGTGCAAAACATGCGTGCTCCCCTCTAGGTCCCCTCCTTACCAGAAAACCTGCAGGGGTAAAGCGTTCAGACGTCTTTCCAATGGTCGGACCAATCCTGTTGTGGGAGCCGTTCTTGTATGCCGTGTCAGGGAAAAGAAAAAAGGAATTCCATAGCGTAGTACGTAATAGTATTTTTACCTTACTTTATTAAATTGGGCGTAGGTAAAAATAGAATACAAATATACATAAAACCGTAATTAAAATATGTATAAAACCAGAGTCTATCCCTTTTAATGTAACTGAACCGGCTCCAGCAGTCTGAACGCTCCTCTCCTGTGACGAAATCTTGTGTATTTCCCGTACAGCGTTCGTTTGCGTTCCACCGGCCTGCTCTTTGGAAACTGGAAGTGACGTGGGACGTTCTAGCTAGGTACCGACTGACGCGTTTCGTCATCGATGTTTTCAAATATCTTGGGGTGAAAAGACAATACTATAATATCCGTTTGAGAAAGTTTATAGCTTGGTGTATGTGTATTTGGAACTTTAAGAATGTCAACTATCTGAGAATTTTGTGCACGCTGATAGAGAGCCCACACAGGGTGCCATACATCACGAAACGGGGTCCAGGTACTTGATATATTAAACATCAAGATCCTTGGAAAATCATTGGAGCTACATTACACATATACACTAGTCACTTTATACACGTCAATATATTTATTATTATTTATATATATATATATAATTTAACATATTTATTTTCACTGAATTTGCACACAATAGTCTAAGGTATGTTTACCCAGACGGATCTGGGACATGTAGTTTAGCACATTTGCACTTTGAAGCTTGGAATTTTTAGCTTGGAATTTTTGTACACATGTTTGGTTTTGATCACTTGAAGCCCCATGTTTGATTTTGATCACTTGAAGTCAAAAACATTTTTAAACAGATATTTACTAATTTGGGTTAGTTTTTACCAAAGATATGTAGCAGTATAAAATATGGCCCAAATTTATGAAGAAAAATGACTTTTTTGCAAAATTTTTCAATACAAACTAAAAAAAAGTGTGTTTTTTTCAAAACTTTTGCTACTTTTTTGCTTATATTGAAAAAAAACCCAGCAGTTATTATATACCACCAAAAGAAAGCTCTATTTGTGAGAAAAAAATGATAACATTTTTGTTTGGGTACAGTATAGCATGACTGAGTAATTGTCATTTAAAGTGTGAGAGCACTGAAAGCTGAAAATTGGTCTGGGAAGGAAGGGGTTGTAAGTGTCCTGTATGGAAGTGGTTAAATGTACCAACAACTTTGTAAAGGACAGTGTAAAGGACTGATTAGGATAGACTGCACATATTAGGTGTATAATAAGTATATAGAAATAATGGCTGCTAAAATTCACCGCAACGTTATGTAGGCAAAACAAGGTTTATTGTACATTATTTTCAAAAAATCTACTTTTTGTTTCCTGTATCTAGATAACCAGCAAAATAGATTGTAGGTAGGCAGTTAGGACCTTATGTACACCATGGACAGTATAATACACCGCAAATTGCTGGATATAAACAAGTGAGCTAGCACTAGCACTAGGCACACCCTAGTGCTACATAAAGTATCTCACAAAAGTGAGTACACCCTCAATTTTTTGTAAATATTTTATTATATCTTTTCATATGATAACACTGAACAAATGACACTTTGCTACAATAGTGAGTGTATAGCTTGTATAACAGTGTAAATTTGCTGTCCCTTCAAAATAACTCAACACACAGCCATTAATGTCTAAACCACTGGCAACAAAGTGAGTACACCCGTAAGTGAAAATGTCCAAATTGGCCCCAAAGTGTCAATATTTTGTGTGGCCACCATTATTTTCCAGCACTGTCTTAACCCTCTTGGGCATGGAGTTCATCAGAACTTCACAAGTTGCCACTGGAGTCCTTTTCCACTCCTCCATGAAGACATCACGGAGCTGGTGAATGTTAGAGATCTTGAGCACCTCTGCCTTCCATTTGAGGATGCCCCACAGATGCTCAATAGGGTTTAGGTCTGGAGACATGCTTGGCCAGTCCATCGCCTTTACCCTCAGCTACTTTAGCAAGTCAGTGGTCATCTTAGAGGTGTGTTTAGGGTCGTTATCAAGTTGGAATACTGCCCTGCAGCCCAGTCTCCAAAGGAAGGGGATCATGCTGTGCTCCAGTATGTCACAATACATGTTGGCATTCATGGTTGCCTCAATGGACTGTAGTTCCCCAGTGCCGGGAGCACTCATGCAGCTCCATGCCATGACACTCCCACCACCATGCTTGACTTTAGGAAAGACACATTTGTCTTTGCACTCCTCACTTGGTTGCCGCCACACACGCTTGACACCATCTGAACCAAATAAGTTTATCTTGGTCTCATCATACCACAGGACATGGTACCAGTAATCCATGTCCTTAGTCTAATTGTCTTCAGCAAACTGTTTGCGGGCTTTCTTGTGCATCATCTTTAAAAGAGGCTTCCTCTTCTAACCTCTGGATATGACGCTGAGCACATGCACTCAATTTCTTTGGTCCACCATAGCAAGGCCTGTTCTGAGTGGAACCTGTACTGTTAAACTGCTGTATGGACTTGGCCACCATGCTGCAGCTCAGTTTCAGGGTCTTGGCAATCTTCTATAGCCTAGACCATCTTTAGGTAACCTTCACACCTGAGACTTTGTAACACTAACGAGTCACATGACACCGGGGAGGAAAATGGCTAATAGGGCACGATTTGTACATTTTAACTTAGGGGTGTACTCACTTTTTTTGCCAGCGGTTTAGACATTAATGGCTGTGTGTTGAGTTATTTTGAGGGGACAGCACATTTACACTGTTATACAAGCTGTACACTCACTACTTTACATTGTAGCAAAGTGCCGTTTCTTCAGTGTTGTCACATTAAAAGATATAATAAAATATTTACAAAAATGTGAGGGGTGTACTCACTTTTGTGAGATACTGTAGTTGCATGAAAATGTTGTGGATATTTTAAAGAGTTTGAATTTTCAGATTGTGTCCACCTCTGGGCTAGAAGGAAACAATACAGAATGTGGATTAATAATTTGGGGCAAAAGATGGAAGAGCTTATAATCTATTAACCTATAGGGGACTTTCATTTTTACCTTTTCTTTGGATATGTTACATAACTATGCTTAATTATGGCAAAATATAACTTTAAATGAAACTTAAATTAAATAAATATATCCAGGCACTTGGCTAGAGACAGAGTGCGATGTAGGACGCTGTGCTGCAGTGCTCTCTGTGCTCCCAATGGACTTCAGCTGAATGGGTTAACACTACCTCGCCTCCATCCACCAGGGGGAGCTGGCAAGTAGAAGGAGCTCAAGAGATGGTTGGCAGTATTGAATCAGTATTGAAGTTTGAGAAATAAATTTTACTATGGCAGTTAATGGACTAAAATTCCCAATGCAAGCTGGGTAAAAAGAGAGAGCGCTGTATTTTCACAGGCTGAATACTGAGGGATCTCCTCTTGGCTTCAAGGAGACCAAGGTGTGCACATCATTGCTCCTGTGCGCACATCAACCTGCTGTAAGCTTGCGGCCATGCACTGAAGATAAAAGTTGCTCCAGGCAGATCCAGAAGTGAGCTAACATTTGAGCAGTGGGACTCCTGTGGCTGAATTGCTGAAACCGATGAGAGAACACTTTTGCCATAAACCCGTTGCTGCTAGCAGAGACCAAGCGCATAGGGACTGGCCATCTAACTAGCAGACTTTACTGGGACTGTACTCATGTGCACCACTGTAAAGACTTGGCCCCAAGGCTAGCTGGCTTAAGAACTAGGGCTGCTCACTCAGATAGCTGCTTCACAAGGACTCCAAGGACTCCATTCGTAAGAGGTAACTCTTAGGGAGTCTTAAATGTAAACACTGCCATTCATATACACTCTAAAGTTGATATAGTTTACTCCTTAAAGAGGAGTTATGGCAGTGTTGATTGCTGTTACTGTTTTCTAATGCCATTTCTTAATGCTGATTTTGTGGATTACCAGGTGTACTCTAATTTAGCACTATAGAACTCCATTCTATGCTGCTATAACCTAGTAAACATATTGTCTAGTGAACTGTGATTGACCTTATCCTTTACTTACTAATTTATGTGCATACTGTAATCTGTGACAATATATTGGTTTAGTTTACCACCAACCATTCTGATGTTTGCTCTTTGATAGTGAACCTTAGTTATGTGCAGAGTATCTATATTTGTGCTCTCAGTAGTGCAGTATCCATTTGCTTAGCCTGGTTGTGTCAATGAGGCTGAGGTTGTTCTCAGAGCCGAGGCAAAAGAACAGAGAATCCAATCTACCAAGAGACTTCTGTGGGTGTAGCACTACATAAATATAACGTAAATCTTGAAATAAAAGCAAGCACTTAATCTGCGCTGATTTCATCCTCCCACAACTTGACGTGCCTCAGTGTCTAAAGTCTTTTAGATGACTGCTTGGAGGAGACACCTGTTAAACAGATGTGGTAGCAGATGATTTCAAGATACTAAACCTCCTTGTAGCCCACCACTGCAAGCAGGTGGTCCACTTGCCTTTGTGTGGTGCTTAATATAAGCCTGTACTGTTACCCTTGTTAAACTCCTAAACAGTGCAGTTACATATTAGCAGCTCATAGTCTTCTACAGTGCCTTGAAAATACCCCTTGACATTTTCCACATTTTGTCATGTTATAACCAAAAAGGTAAATTTATTTTATTAAGATTTTATGCGATAGACCAACACAAAGTGGCACATAATTGTAATGTGGAAGGAAAATAATAAATGTTTTTCAAAATTATTTATAAATAAGTATCTGAAAAATGTGGTGTACATTTGTATTCAGCCCCTTGACTCTGATAACCCTAACTAAAATCTAGTGGAACCAATTGCCTTCAGAAGTCACTTAATTAGTAAATAGAGCCCACCTGTGTGTAATTTAATCTCAGTATAAATACATCTGTTCGGTGAAGTCCTCAGAGGTTTTTGGAGAGCTTTAGTGAACAAACAGTATCATGAAAGTTAACCCTTCTGTAGTGGTGTTGCTTCATACCCCATAGTCCTTTACAGACCCTGGTTCTTTAGATACCCCAACGCCAACATACACCCCTTTGAATAATTTTAGACCAGGCTTAGAATGGTTAATGTAATTTTAATGAACAAGTGTGGCATAACAGTTCAATATGAACAATGTCTTTCCCCTAATCCTAACTACAGTAGTGTGGCTTCCCATGCATACCTTTGTGTGTTGAGAGTCCATTATGGCATTATCCATGGCTTGGATGTCTCCAAAAGTCCCAGTGTCTTCAGTGGACGGCAAGGCGCAGCAGTACTGATACCACAAACAGAAGCAACCAATTCAGCTGCGGAGAGCCCGGGACCTCAGCCTGCCCCCTTTTTATAGCACAGGTGGTCTGGCTAGGATCAAAAAGCACAGGAACAGAGCTTCAGTAGTTAACCCTTAACCCCAGCCTGGGACAACTGCTAATTTGTTAGAACAAGCACATTTCAACTTGCCTACAAACTTGCTCCTTAATTCTAAGTGTGCATCACTAATTTACTGCCTGACATATTAGTATGGTTGTCACATCATTTCCTAAAATGTAATCTTTCCAAAACTGAGCTCATAATATTTCCTCCCCCTATCCCTCCTCAACCAACTTTTATATCAAGTTCAAAAACAAAACTATTAAACCCATGTGCAATCACTGACCAAATCAAGACACCTAATTCATATCCCTGATTCATACCAGGCCCTTTGGGTGTGATATGAATTTTAAAGGGGAATCACATTCAAAATTCAAGAAAAAAAGTCCATACAAGATCCTTATCTTAGTATGCAGCTTGTCTAGCCAGGAAAGGGGGGGGGGGCAAGCCACGTGTACTGAACATAGGGGGTACCTTGTTCCCAGGTTTATGTAGAAAGAACCTCTTCCCCACAACTCTGCCCAGTGGTAGTGAGGATCTCTGGGTAGGGTTTAAGGGAATATGAAAACTCCCCAGCATTGGCTACATATTACAAATGGTTTTCTTAGCACTGCCATAAACTTGAACACAACATTTCTATTATTTGCTCCCTTTTGGCCTTTTAAACGTTGAAAATATTTTATTATATCTGTTCAATGTGGCTGTTCATCCAGCCAGAAATTTTGTGAGGTGATGACTTTCCTTGGTTTCTGCCACACTGTTTCAATCAGCATTCTTTCTGGACTACAGAATAATTCCCACCTGTTAGGAGAGGAAAGGGAGATGTCATGTAGTAATAACAAAGTGTTATATAGTCCAAATACACTCTCTGCCCTAGGGTGACAAAACTGCTCAGTGTGCTTGTCACTGTAGGTCAGGACATTTACCAATGACAGGATTAACTAAAGGCTAATGACAGGCTAACATAAAGTAAAAAAGTGTGGAAAAAAGAAAACTGATGCAGTCACCACATCTAGGACAAAAAGTGTGTTAATGGCATGATTACTAGGTTTAAAAACATAAAAGGGAAAAGAATGTTAAAAAACCGAATGCAGCCACCACCTCTAAGGACAGGTAAGCTGCAATACTATCAATTTTTGTTCTTGCGTTTAGATAAACTTTACACCCAGGACAGCGCTCCATATGCACTTCATTTTATTTTGTATTGATGCTTATCTATCCTATTTGCGATTGTTTTGTTGTTCTTTTCTTTGTATTTTCATTCAGTTTCTCATTAAATTTTCCCTAACTTTTTATTTTTGTTCTTCTTTCTGTACTTCTCACTTCCACGGGGTTCGAATGGAAACTTGCATTCTGTCTGTTTGTTTTGAGTTCCATAGAACTTTCTACCAAAAGTGGCTGAAGTGCATATGTGCTTACGGTGCCAAATATAAAGTTCCTCATTTATTCAGTTTTTAAAAGCATTAGTAGCATTTGTCAAAATGAAATTGGTTTCCGGGGTAATCTTAGTTCTCTAGAAACAAACATGACTGTAGTAAGTGTCTCAGTTATCCTTGCAAACAGAGGCAGAGCATCCTGCAGGTTCTTTTCATTTGAAAGCAGGATTTAACCTTTTATCTATTTTAAACGATCAATAGGAAGTGTCATTGCAGCAAGAGGTTTTCTTTTCCTATTTACAAAGAACAAGCAGAATATCTTAACCAGTTAGTGCAGTGAACAAATCAAAAACATACTACATAGCATTTAATTTTTATTATCACCCTTTTGCTTTTCTTCACTTTCTTCAGTAAATGTGACAGCACTTTTGGAAATGGCAAATGAGACGGATTTATCATATACTGCAGCCTATATTTCAGTGGAAACTGTGATTTGAATATCAGCTGTCTTGGGCAACATCCTGGTCATCTGGGCAGTGAAACTAAACTCATGCCTTCAGAACACAACTTTTTTCTTCATTGTTTCATTGGCATTCGCTGACCTTGCCATTGGAGTCCTGATTATGCCCCTGGCCATTATAGTTAGCCTTGGGATGAAGTTACCTTTTTACAGCTGTTTGTTTATGTGCTGTCTCATGATTATATTAACCACATTAGTACTGGGCACGAAAACCCCCTTCCTGTTCAGGCCATTTTTCAGCTTTCAGCACTATCACATTTTGAATGGCAATTACTCAGTCATGCAACACTGTACCCATATGAAATTTGCTTCCTTTTTTCACACAAATAGAGCTTTCTTTTGGTGGTATTTAATCACTAGGGGATATTTAAATTTTTTTGTGCTATAAATAAAAAAAGATTAAAAATTTTGTGAAAAAATGCCCTTTTTCTTGTTTCTGTCACTTGTCTGGTAGGAGACTGCGCTGGACTGACTTCCTAAATTAGAAGTCTATGTGGAGGTGGCAATGGGGGCCTGACCCCTCTCTTTGCCTCTATCTGGCTGGGTGTAAAAGAAATGGTGAGCCCTTTTTACGGGCAGGGCTGCTGCCTCTGGAAACGGGTTGAAAGTGCTGTTTCCACACTAGGATCCAGGAGTGGGCAAAATCACAGGATGACAATAAAAAAGTTCTTCTTTTTTTGTTTTTATTTGTGATGATTTGTTTGCAGTAACAACAGTAAAAACGAGCCAATGCGTTTCGGGGGATCAAAGACCCCCCCTTCCTCAGGGCTATTAAAAACAAAGGTAAAAAAGTATATATACAATATATACATATGTATAAAACAACAGATTGCAAAGAGTTAAACACTTTCTACTTGATGATATCATACTTCATTTTAGATTCTAAAAAAACTTAAGTTAATCAAAAAACACCAAAGACTCAAAAAATGAGAATAATGTAATATAAAATAAAAGATATATATATATATATATATATATTCTCCACCAATATAAAATCCAAACCATATAAAATCTTCTCAAGGGGTAATGCATATCATTAGGAGAAGGGAAAAAAATGAAAAAAACCCCAAAACCCCCCCAAAAAAAAAACTTTTGAAAAATGATTAAAAAAAAAAAAGGCAAAAAAATCCTTTTCTTTTTTTCCCCCTTTCCCCTCCTCTCCTTTCCCCTTTCTCTTTTGCATTATTCATTGTGAACATAATAGTGTATATATAGTGTAACCTTTTCTAAAAGAGGACTCTTTATTTGTTTATTAGATTATGAATTTAGTTATAAATAGTGTTACTAACCTGTTGGCAAATGGTTATAATTATGTCGTTGTTCTAGTATATTCGGCTCACCTGTGGCTTCTGTATCTAAAAAAGGAGAATATGGGGGCGCATGCTCGCAGCTGAAGATGGTGGACGTGTGAGACTTCAGCTCCACTCCATGCCGGCCTGGTTCCGCCAAACCAGGCCTGATATAGCCCCACCTGCACACAGAACACAGAGGAGTCAGCTCCCCACACCCCAGAGACTCGATTGAGACCCGGGAGAGGCGATTTATTGGCACTGGACAGGCTGACAGTCGAGGCCTGAGCAAGCCACCGAGCAACCAAGATGACGCCGACACTGCCGCTCACAGCAGAAGTCACAAAGCCTCTTCTCACATTCAGGGAGAGGACTGGCCGCCGCTGCCCAGATCAGGTGAGAGGGTGGACAGTGGGGACATGGTATCATCCCCGGCCGGGGATCTATTCTCATCCCAAAACTCTGAGATAGACAGGGCCCTGTGCAATATTGCCCTCAGCCAGGGCGGCAGTCTCCCTCCCTCGCCCTCTCCTCCTGCTCTTGTGATGGCCCCTCCATACCCAGGGGATCCGGCTATCATAGCCAGATTTTCTATCTTATTGGACCAGGGACTGGAGAAGGCTACTGCCCGCATTACTAATGATTTGAAAAGGAGTTTCAGGAACTGGGGACTCGCATTGGGACTATTGAAACTAAATTGGATGAAACCATTGCCAGGATCAAAATACTGACTGTATTGAGGTTGTACAACAACGGTTGGATGAGGCCCTTAATAAAATTGATGATTTGGAGAATCGTTCACGCCGTTACAATTTCAGAGTGCGTGGCATCCCTGAGTCTTTTGGTGATGCCATAGACATAAGTAAGGAACTCATTTCCCACCTATTGCCGGAGCTACCTCCTCACAAACTGGAATTGGATAGAGCCCACCGTGCGTTAACGGAACCTCGTAAAGATGGACTGCCAGGAGATATTATCATAAAACCGCACTACTACTCGGTAAAAGAGCAGGTGATGTCTAAAGCCAGAGAGATTGGATTTGCACCTCAGGGAACATCCTATCCAGATATTTGCGGACATATCTTCTGCCACAGTACAAAAACGTAGGGCACTAAAACCTTTACTACAATCTATCATTAAAAATGGTATAAAATAACACTGGGCCTTCCCTTTCCACCTGGCATTCACTTATCAACGCAAAAAACACTCCTTTTCCTCCTTCCAGGAAGGTGAAGCAGTACTTAAAAAGCTGGGCATACTCTCCGAAGGTCCTGGGAATTCGCCATGTCGCTCACAACCTAGCAGCTCTCCTGACAGACCACCCCAGAGTCCCCTCTCCCCAATCTGGTGGTCCACTAGAAGCATGGCTCGACTGAAGGTGAGACCACCATAAAAGAACATTGCAGATCTTTTACTTTTATGTTGTTCTCCAGGCTCATCTGGGTGACGGCGGTCACTTACCTCTTTGATTGTTCCCGATTTAAATTTTTTTTTTTTCTGTTTGTCCCTCCTGATGTGCAGGCGGGATAAAGGTTGGATCCTTGCTGATCCACTATCTGACACTGACATTTTGTGACGCTGGAACTCCCTCGGTATTCTGTAAAATACAGCTGGGGTTCATTCCTGTTGATAATCCTTATCTACTATAGTTAATTTGAATGCCCCCAGTTACACACTGGGTTCTTCACCCATTGTTGAACATGTTTGGGACTTCCTTTGTATGACATGATTTAAGTGTTTTACTGGTTATAATTAAGGCTGGCGTTTGGCGGGGGCCGGCGATGGTGGTCTTTCGCCCTGTTTGTCCTCGGTCCTCTCACTGAGTGGCGGGACCGAGGTCAAACCAGGCTTATTTACCCATTGCTGGTTCCAAAAGGAAGAGGGGCTATGCCCCGGTTGGGTAGATTGTTTAAAAATTTACTGTTGATATTAACGTTATTGATCATTATCTCTTGTGTTTTTATGGGCCACGCTCTCTTGGGTGGCTGGCTTTATTTTCTTATTTTCTTTCATTCCATACTTCCTACTAATTTGTCTCTATTTTCTTATTGCTTTGCCGTGGTCCCGGGGCTCCGGGCTCGGGCCGCCCTGTCGAGTCTGAAATTCAAAGGTAGGAGTCTGATGCTCCTTCAGGATCTGGTAAGTGATAGTTTTTTTTTCCTTTGTGCACCATGGGGACACCAGATCGGGCTCAGCCCTTTAAATTTATTAATCATAACGTCAGGGGGCTGAATTCGGCAGTTAAAAAATGAACGGCCTTTCAATACTATAAATCTTTAAAGGCCGATGTGCTCCTTCTTCAGGAGACACATTTTCCTCCAACATACAATCCAAAATTTTTACACCACTATTATCCACAGTTCTTCTTAGCAAACGGACCTGGTAAGACTGGAGGGGTAGCAATTTGTTTTTCTAAGAGAGTACATTTCTCCCTGGAAAAACTAGTCTGCGATCCGCGCTATCTGGTAGTGACGGGACATCTGGGGGGGTTCATTGGTAACCCTAATATCTTATTATGCACCAAATATAGGTCAACTTCCCTTTTTTAGGAAACTATTCCACGCCGTAGTCCCTGAACAGCAGGGGATGGTCCTGTTGGGGGGGGGGGACTCTAATGTGGCACTGGATTCTATATTAGATAAATCGAGGCGCATTTCTCCTCCTCGCGGCTACTTTCCGAAGATCGGTTGTAAGTTGGCCAAAATGCTTCATTACCATAATTTAATTGATGTCTGGCAGGAGCTTAACCCATCCAGGAAAGACTATACCTTTTATTCCCATGCCCACTCCACTTATTCTGGGATTGACCATTTCTTGACGACCCCGTCGGCAATAGCTCAATTTACAAAATGTAAGATAGTGGAGGTTCCATGGTCTGACCACTCGGCCGTCTGGACGACTTGTGATACCCTACAATGCTTTCAAAGTCTGGCCCCTTGGAGGCTAAACGACTCGTTATTGAGTAATCCTTCTATATGTTTTGATATAGAGCAAGCACTTAAAGACTACTTTGCTCAGAATGACCCTTCGGACACTTCAATGACCACCACGTGGGCGGCGCATAAGGCAATGATTAGGGGGCAGTTTATTCAGCTTGCGGCGCGATTAAAAAAGAACTCTAACTCACTAATACAACAAAAAGAAAGAGAATTGACCAACCTGCTGACCCGACACAAAAAAAACCCAGACCTAGATTTGAGAGCGCAAATTGACTCAGTAAGACTGGAATTAAATCTGTGTCTGACAACCAGGGCGGAAAAACAACTAAGATGGACACAGGCCAAATTTTACACCCAGTCTGACAAACCAGGAACATTGCTGGCCCACAGACTGACACCCAGACCGTGTTGTAGAACTGTCCCCAAAATAAGATAGTCGGACAGATCTTTTACGCAAAACCCACAAAAGATATTAGCCCTTTTTCATTCATATTTTACTTCTCTGTACAGGGAGCCGGGGACCCCGGGGCCAGGGGTTATGGAGGACTTTTTAAATGAATTGCCTTTACCATTATTGTTCTAGTCCCATAGAGACGTAATGGAGGAGGACATTAGCTTGGCAGAGGTGATGTTGGTAATTAAGCAAGCGCATGCCTCTAAGACCCCTGGTCCGGACGGATTCTCCATTTCCTACTACAAGAAATTTGCACACATATTAGCACCCCACATGTTGGAATTTTTTCGAGCCCTGAGGAGTGGGTCCTATTTAGAGGATGATTTAAATAGAGCTAATATATGTCTAATACCGAAACCTGAGAGGGATCATGGGGAGATGGGGAATTATCGCCCTATCTCGCTTATTAATGTGGATCTAAAATTGTTAGCCAAAATATACGCCAATAGGCTTAATACCTTTTTGGCTCAATATATCCATGTAGATCAAATGGGCTTCATTCCAGGACGACAGGCAGCAGACCAGATCCGGAGGGCCATAGATGTTATATCTCTTTTGCGTTCAGACTGGGATGGGGTGGGACCGAGAAGGGGAATGTTGCTTTCATTGGACCTTCATAAGGCCTCCGATTCCCTTTCTTGGTCCTACTCATTCCACGTTTTGCGGCGGTGGAATTTTGGACCCAAATTTCTTTCACTTTTGGGGGTACTGTACTCAACCCCCTCGGCTAACGTTGTAGCGTTCGGACACAAGTCTGACTTATTACAAATTAGAACGGGTACCAGAGATAGGGGTGTCCCCTATCACCCCTACTGTTTGTGGTGGCTATGGAAACGTTAGCCATTACTATTAGTGAAAATACCAATATACACGGGGTGGGCAGTGGAGGAAAGGACCACAAGTGCGCACTGTTTGCGGACGACCTCTTAATGTTTATAACTGATCCTGTCATGTCCCTGCCTAATTTGACATCCTTGTTAACCAGATTTGGAGAAGTGTCGGGTCTGGTAGTTAACCAATCTAAGTCAGAGGCGTTAGATATCAACCTTCCCACCCCAATTTTGAATGCAACACGCATGTCATTCCCTTTTCGGTGGTGTCCACAGGCCCTTTCCTATCTGGGGGTAAAACTCACACCGGACATCTCTTCCCTATATAGGACAAACTATACTACCCTTCTTAAGTCTACAACAGAGGACTTACAGAAATGGCAGAATGGTGATCTTTCCTGGATGGGCAGAATTGGGGCAGTCAAAATGACGGTCCTGCCCAGAATTCTTTACTATTTCAGGTCTTTACCGATCCCGATTCCTATGACATTTTTCAAACAATTACAAACACTAATCTTTAAACTTATTTGGAGTCGCGGGGGCTGCAGGGTGGCTCGGTCTTCTTTATATGTCTCAGAATGGAGAGGGGGCCTGGGAGTCCCGCATTTTTTATGCTATTACAAAGCGGCTCAATTGGCGAAACTTTATCAAATTCACTCTACGACATATCGCCCAGACTGGGTGCAATTGGAGTCGCAGGCCAGTTCCCCAATACCTATGGATTTGTTACTATGGCTGTCTCCTAGGGGGAGCGGAGCTATCCTTAGCCCCTCCCTCTCCCACTCGGTGAGTTTATGGGATAGGGTGTGCAAATCATTTCCCCTGAAATCTCCACATACTCTGGTGGCCCTATATTTGGTAACCCACACTTTCCTCCAGGCCTGCACAGACAACAATTTGCTTGGTGGATTAACAAAGGATTATACAAAATTGCAGACTTCCTCGATCATAGAGGAATCAAAAAGCTTTCATATTTTCAGGAGACCCTGGATATGCCCCCGTCAGAGTCCTTTCGATTTCACCAGATCACTCACTACTTGAGATCACTCTGTCGAGATCAAGGAGATATTGCCACTAGGACGTTTTATGAAAACAAGTGTTTAAGTGGTCCGGGGTCGCGAGGTAACATTTCAGAGCTTTATAACCAGTTAATAGATCGGAACCCCAAACTTCCTTACCAACAGGCCTGGGAGACGGACTTAGGGGAGAGTATTGGATGAGGAGGTGTGGTTCGGGTGGTCGACTATGGTGCACAGGGGAATTTTAAACATGTCCCTGGTAGAAGCTAATTATAAGGTATTGTCCAGGTGGTATTTGGTCTCGACACGACTACATAAAATTTATCAGAACGCATCCCCTCTTTATTTCAGGGGCTGTGGTCAGGAGGGAACTATGTTCCACATTTGGTGGTCGTGCTCCAAAGTTAAAAGATACTGGAAAAGAATATTTAGTTTGATCCATTCAGTGACGGGAACAAATCTACCTAAGAATGCCAAAACAGCTTTATTTTCTGACCTCACAAGTGACATACCTAGACACCTCAGATCCCTTATCTTCTTTACAGGGAGTGCAGAATTATTAGGCAAGCTGTATTTTTGAGGAATAATTTTATTATTGAACAACAACCATGTTCTCAATGATTCCAAAAACTCATTAATATCAAAGCTGAAATACGTGTCATTATCAGTGGACGTGTGTGTCTATAGGAGGATTTTATCGATGTTGATTTTTGTTTGATTTTTGATGAAGGTTTTTATAAGTCGAAACTATAATTACTCAAAAACCTTAGTAACTCTTGTACCAACAACAAGTTATTATTTTAATAAGGAGTTTTTATGTCGAACGGATTATTAAGACGTGAGGGACATTTCTTCTATTCCCTAGACTCCACAGATCCATACAGTGAACACTCCAGTCTTTTATTTCGACAAAACCGTAAGAATCCATCTAAACAAGGGCAGTGACTTACCTAGTTTGATTTATAAGAAAAGGTCATAGAAAATTGAAACCTCGTGCTGGTGGTTTACACCTTGTATCAAGGGAGGACTGGTGTCGGGGACTTTATTTCTCCCCTACGCAAGACTATTTAAAATACATCAGCACAGCTCTGGTTTATGGTGGACCTGTTATGGAATATTAATCGAAGATGGTCCCTGTACAAATTTTAAGGGGACACGTGGTATCAGCTGGTGGGCTT
>BLSH010306994.1:0-10615 GCA_018402905.1 Glandirana rugosa
CACCTCATGGCAAAGAACTCTCTGAGGATCTGAAAAAAAGAATTGTTGCTCTACATAAAGATGGCCTAAGTTATAAGAAGATTGCCAAGACTCTGAAAATGAGCTGCAGCACGGTGGCCAAGACCATACAGCGGTTTAACAGGGCAGGTTTCACTCAGAACAAGCCTCGACATGGTCGACCAAAGAAGTTGATTGCACATGCTCAGCGTCATACCCAGAGGTTGTTTTTGGGAAATAGATGTATGAGTGCTGCCAGCATTGCTGCAGAGGTTGAAGGGGTGGGGGGTCAGCCTGTCAGCGCTCAGACCATACAGCGCACAGTGCATCAAATTGGCCTGCATGGATGTCATCCCAGAAGGAAGCCTCTTCTATAGATGATGCACAAGAAAGCCCGCAAACAGTTTGCTGAAGATAAGCAGACTAAGGACATAGATTACTGGAACCATGTCCTATGGTCTGATGAGACCAAGATAAACTTATTTGGTTGAGATGGTGTCAAGCGTGTGTGGCGGCAACTAGGCGAGGAGTACAAAGACAAGTGTGTCTTGCCTACAGTCAAGCATGGTGGTGGGAGTGTCATGGTCTGGGGCTACATGAGTGCTGCCGACACTGGGGAGCTGCAGTTCATTGAGGGAACCATGAATGCCAACATGTACTGTGACATACTGAAGCAGAGCATGATCCCCTCCCTTCAGAGACTGGGCTGCAGTGATAACAACCCCAAGCACAACTCCAAGATGACCATTGTCTTGCTAAAGAAGCTGAGGGTAAAGGTGATAGACTGGCCAAGAATGTCTCCAGACATAAACCCTGTTGAGCATCTGTGGGGCATGCTCAAATGGAAGGTGGAGGAGCACAAGGTCTTTAACATCCACCACCTGCGTGATGTTGTCATGGAGGAGTGGAAGAGGACTCCAGTGGCAATCTGTGAAGCTCTGGTGAACTCCATGCCCAAGAGGGTTAAGGCAGTGCTGGAAAATAATGGTGACCACACAAAATGTTGATACTTTGGGCCCAATTTGGACATTTTCCCTTAGGGGTGTACACACTTTTGTTGCCAGCGGTTTAGACATTAATGGCTGGGTGTTGTTATTTTGAGGGGACAGAAAATTTACACTGTTATACAAGCTATACACTCACCACTTTACATTGTAGCAAAGTGTTATTTCTTCAGTGTTGTCACATGAAAAGATATAATAAAATATTTCCAAAATTTTGAGGGGTGTACTCAATTTTGTGAGGTACCGTATACAATATATCCTGATTGGTCTCAAAACAACTCAATGTACACCTTCACCAACAGTGGTTGTACATTTGTGCAGACCCAGAAACTTAGCACAGAAACTCAGCACAGAGATCTCACTATCAGGCTTGGTTCACACTACTGGGACATGAAATCTGACTTGCAAGACCCCAAGTTCTATGACACATCAAAGTTATTGTTTCCCTATGAGAGCCGTATTAGGCCCCCATTTACATTGGGTCGTTTTGACATGCGATTTGACATGTCAAATCACCGCCTATTGACGACAATGGCACAGTCCGAATCGGTGCAACGCGACTTTGCCGCGCCGCACAGATTCCCAAAAATAGTTCCTGCACTACTTTTGGCGACTTGGGAGATGATTTTAATAGACATCTGTGCAGGAACCCTGAAATTTCAAACCTGTATTCAGTGTGAACCCAGGCTAAATGATACTACACAAGCTGCTCCAACTTTAGAAAAGGTCCCTGCACTACTTTGATATGACTTGGGTGCAATTTCAGCCCTTTTACAGGCTTCTAAATAGCATCCAAGTCGGAAGGAAGTCGAAGGGCAAAGTCAAAAGCAAAGTCGTACAACTTTGCCATCTCAGCAGTGCAAACTGAGCCTCAGAGTCCTGGAGAGATACAAAAAACTGTTCGGCAACAACTGTATTTTTAAATAAAAACTACCACAAACCACCCCTACCAGCCCTTATGAATTAATGTAGACTAATGACCTCCTTACCCCAACATGATGTATTGCTCCATTGTTTTTTGGATCTCCAGTGGCATTCCTCCTCAGCTTTGGCTGTGTCTTTTCAATGACTGCGGACCTTGGGAAATGCTCGGGTACAGTTGTGGTCTATAGAGAAGCTCATGAGTGCAGTATAAATCTGTGGAGAAATGCATATAGGCAGTGACTGTCAATGAAGAAGTGCATGTGACAATGGTGATCATGGAGAAGTGCATCAGGAGGTTATGGTCAGTTGAGAAGAGTATATTTACCCTGGCGGTCTATGGAGAAGTCAGTTGGGACAGCGGTGGTCTTTGTAAAAGTACTTGGTTGCTGCACTGGTTAGTGAAGGAGTGCATTTGTATAGCTGCAGTAAGAGAAGCAGTTGTTGCACAGTGCCTGAGATGCAAAAGTTTGTGGGTGCAGTGGAATTCTTGCGAAGGTGCACAGGGGCAGTGTCATGAATGGAGAAGTGTGTGGGTGCAATAGCACTCTGTGCAGAATTATCTTATTGCAACATTAGTCAGTGGAGAAGTGTGCCTGTACAGTTTAAATAAGAGAAGCAGTCAGTGGTGGCTGGTGAAGTTTTAAGATGGTGGGGCGCCAGACCCCGCCCTTCCTTTTTGCCCCATCCCACTTCTTAGAAGCCACACCCCTTATAGGCTCCACCCACTCTGTACACAATGTACAGTATAACTCAGCTGTCAGTCTTAATTCTCAATAAAATATTGCTGGCTCATTCATCCATTAAATCCCAAAGGTAAAGAATTACATAAGCTGTGAGGTCTGCACAGGAACCCAGCACAGACTGGCATTATGTGGGGTTTCATATCCCATCAAACTCCATCCTAATTCCTTATTTTATAGTAGGAACGCTGGAAATCCTCCACTAACCCCTGACACAAGGTGAGCCATAGAAATGTCCCTGGTTTTTGGAACTGACCAGCTTCACTAACATAAATCTTCATTATCTGTCAAATAAAGTTCAAAATGTAATTATAAAATCAGGTGCTTTAAGATGGAATTCATTGGAAAGCAGTTATTGTAGAGGAATTGTCATGACTATACATTCCTCTTGTTCTGATGTTTGATGCTGAGATACACAGAGGCTGAGCACAGGCAGCTTCCACCAACACAGCAACTCCACTGCTGGGGACTTGTTGTTCCCTGCATTGGAAGTCATGAATCATTGCTTACAATGCACTGAATGCAGGGATGAAGAAGTTACCAGGAGTGGAGTTGCTGTTTTGATTGAAGCTGCCTGTTAAACAGTAAAGTATGAAGAGGGTGTGCGGTGCTGCTGAGCTCTGTGGTTCCCCAATGTCAGCAGACTAATTGCAGATCAATCACTGCCTGTGTATCCCTGAGAACTCCCTGGGATTTACATTCTGGCTCAGAGTTCTTATCCTACTGCTGAGCTGCAGGGACCTGTTCAGCCTTATCTGTTATCTATGGATGCAGACTAATCACCGCCTGTGTATTGCTGAGAGATCCCTGTCATGTATGGTCTTACTTTGCAGGCATTGCTGTGCTTGGATACCTCGATTCCCCATTGTCCTCCTCCTCTGCTCTGTATAGGATGATGGGTGGGGGAAGGGTCCCTGTTGGAGAGAAGAAACACTGCTGGAGAGGTAGAGACTAAGTGTTGGAGTGCGACTTGTGGAGGGAGGGGACCTGGCTAGACAGCAGGCTAGAATGTGTAACTGCAGACAGAGAAAATCTTGGCTCCCCCCCAGGCAGAGACCAAATGGACTAGGTAGTTTAAGGTCTGTAGATTCAGACGCCCTAAAAAGCTCCTATTCTCAGAATGGAATGTTGGAAAGCAGGCAATGAGGGTGGAGAATTCATTTTACTGTGTTCTAGATAGGGTTTTTTAATGAGATTTGGGACGTTTGCCCTGTTACTAGGTAGATTGCACTTCTCTTTCTTATCTAATCTGTCTATTCCAGCAATTAGCAACAGAAGCACAGCTAGAGAGAAATTCCAAAGATTTGTTTTTCTTTGGAGTTTCTATCTAGCTGTGCTGCTGTTAGTTAATAATTATAGTTAATTTTTATTTTTATTTCTTACTTATTTTTTTGGTGGGGCGCCGCCCGTACAGCCCTTATGGACGAGCCTCCACTGGAAGCAGTTGTGGCACAGTGTCAGTCAATGCAAAAGTGGTGGTGGGTAGGCAGTGGGCAGTTGCAGTTTGGAGGGTTGGCAGTGCCAATCTGTGAAAAAGTTTGTTGGTGCAGTGATGGTCTGTGAAGCGTAAGGGGACCATAGCAGTTACTGAAACTTTTGCTCTCATTTTCTAAATGTTAGATTTCAGCTAGGTTCTCACTGCTGTGATCCAATCTTTATCCAATTTTTGTGCTTATGTAGTGCAGCTTGGATGCAGTTTGCATGCTCTATGGGGTTAATATCACACTGGAGTTGCACAAAGTAGTACAGGAATCTTTTCCAAAATTGCACTGTGCTGAGTTGCATTGATATTAATGGGCGCCATTGAAAACAATGTGATTTCCACAGTCACCCTACTGTGTACAGAACCTTAACCACTTTAGGACCTCCCACATTGTCCTGCGGACAGGAGGTTCCTACAGGCACAGCGATGTACTTGTACTTCACTGCATGCTTCCAGGTCCAGGACCAAAGCCCTGTGTTGACAAACAACACAGGGCTCTGTACACAGGGAGTTTTTAATAAAAAGCAGCACACATTACCAGTAGCGGCTGGTGCTCAATATTTTGTGGGGGGTGGCAAATAAACCTACCCCCTCACTCATACATACCGCCACCCCCCCCGGTGCACAGGCTGACCTCGGTACTCACACTGCTCCCCACTCTCTGAACCGGCTCCTTCTAATCCTCCTATCTGCAATCAGGGCAATCTCTGCATCCGTTCGTTCTGTCTCTTCCCTCCCAGCGGGCAGCTCTCATTACAGAGAAGACATCATCCAAGACTCTCCGGCCAATCGGGTATTAGGATCCATTTCCTATTTGGCCAGGAAGACAAGCAGGAAGACATTAGTGAATATTAATTCGCTATTGTCACACAAGTGGGTGGACGCCCCAAGCCCACCCTTTTTTGAGGCCAATTAGAGCCTTAGGCTCTAATCATATGCTTCAAAAAAAAAAAACCTTTAAAATCCATGTGTCCGGCGCTTTGCATATAGACTAGGGGTCTGGCGCATGGATTAGGGGGGCGGTGCCCCTGCGCCCCTAATGGAGCACCCGCCACTGAACATTACACACATCAACACTTGTTAGGCACACACTTAACCCCTTGCTTATCCCAAGATGTTAACCCCTTCCCAACCAGTGTTATTAGTACAGTAACAGTGCATAGTACTATCACTGAACACTGTATTACTGTCATTGGTGATGTCAGTGGCAGTTAGTCAGTTCCCACCCAGCATTAGTTAGTGTCCAATTGCCCACCGTACTATGACAATCCCACTATAATTCACTGATTGCTACCATTACAAGTGTTTAAAAAATAAATAAAAATTTGGCGCATGCACGAGGCTCTCAGCGATGGACGTGCCTAGCTAGAGCTCCACACCGACACGATCCCTCAGGCCGTCTTACAGCACCCTGTCCGCGCGCTGTCATCTCCTCTTGACCCCCCATCGGCTGCTGACACTCGGGACACTAAGTATGGTCGCGGGGAACCCCCGACCAAAGGTCAGAAGCAAGAATATTCGAGACGCCCTGGTCAGGGCCTCAACCAAGATGGCGGTGGCTGCCTCTCCCCGCAGCAGCGGCGGCAGCGCGAGGACTCCAAAACATAAGGGAAGGATGTCCAGTCATCCCGACGAGGGTGAGTCTGACAATGAGCCCTTAGCCTCCCCACTATCCCCCAGAGGCCATACTCCATCAGACCCCCTCCTGCAACAATTTGAGCGCATGTTAACGCGGGCCCTGCAGCGCACCTCTGATGAAATAACAGAACGCCTCTCCAGAGAAATCAGGGAGCTAGGCCTCCGCACATCAGAGCTGGAAACCCGTACGGATGATTTGGAGACGCAACTGGCAAACCAAGCCGATGAACTGGAATCGCTTAAAGAAGCTAACCAGGCCCTACAAGCCCAGCTCGAGGACCAAGAGAACAGAGCAAGGAGGTCTAATGTTAGTATCCGGGGGCTCCCAGAGACTATCCTAGATTTGCAGTCCACAGTCACAGCTCTTTTTCAAGAGCTTTCACCATCTATTCCAATAGATCGGCTGGAAATTGAACGGGTGCACCGTGCCCTGGCCCCCCGTAAACAAGATGGCACCCCACGGGATATCATAGCTAAACTACACTTCTTTCACACAAAAGAGCAGATCATGCTTGCTGCCAGAAAGAAAGAGCATCTCTCATTCCAGGGCCACTCATATCAAATCTTCGCAGATCTCTCTAAATCCACTATCATGAAGAGAAGATCCTTCAAACAACATCTAGAAGTGCTACAGCAACATCAAATCATCTACTCTTGGGGTTTCCCTTTCTCCCTGCGATTCACCTATCAAGGTCGCAAATTCCAGTGCAAAACGGTTGAAGATCTGCAGAACCGCCTGAAAGAACTCCAATTCTGCCCACTATCCGGGAACTCTTCACAGAACACCCGTCGAAGATCCGCCTCAACCTCCCCACAGAAATTCACCTCTACACCGACATCTACTACCAAAAGAGGCAGATTTACTCCTAACTTGCAGGACCAACAGGACTTGATGGACTGATCAGGTGTAAAAAAGGGTGATGTATATGTGTTTTACAGACCCATAGGTCTAATTACCTTAATATGTAAGACCTGCATATGAGTGGCATAGTTATTGTGGGGTTTCCTTGGAATCCCCCCCAATAATGGTCACATAGTCTCTACAGAACACATAGCTTTACTTATAGCACCCTTAGGTTCGCTCATTTTGTTCTAAGTTATGTTGACTGTTTCTGTTTTGCCTTTTCTGTGTTTTACTCTGGGCAAGGTCCTCCTCCTTGATGGACTACCCCCCCTGGCCCCCCCTTCACAAGGGTGGTCGGGGCTAGTGGTCGGCAACGAGGAATACCTCCCCTCAGGTTACCACACGCCCTATCACCCCCCAAGGGGTAAATCGGAGCAAGCTAGTAATAGCAAAATCCTATATAACACCTACACACCTTCTCACTGCAACCAACCCATTGCTAGCTAAAGGTATATTCTTGCATTTCGTGCAGTCGCAATAATTATTTTTCCCCCTCCCCCCCCCCTCTGCTTCTAATTTTGCCTAGTCGTTCTATCTAAAGTTTAGCCCACTCCGCATTTCCAACTCCTCTCCACCATGCCGGCTCGATTGGTACTCATTCCCCCAAATTATTAAAGGCCTCACGGCTCGTGTCGGATTGTCACTGTTGCCCTCCATCTTGCTCCAAGGATCCTTGTTAGGTCCCCTTTGAGCAGCATGACTCCCTCTATGAACGGTCTTTTGCCCTTCATAGATGGATGGAACCACACTCCTGTTTGCCCTTCTATTCTCTTCTTTACTCCCTACGTCCTATCTCCTCTACTTAATACCTCGCTCCTATCCACACTACCTCCTCGCCAGGGGGACATACCTGTACCTGAAGAATACCCTCTCAACAGCTCACTTTATCCCATACCAATATGGCCCCCTTAAATGTCCTCACCCTTAATGTACAGGGTATTAACTCCCCCAATAAAAGACGGAAAGCATTCAGATCCTTCACCTCACTAAAAGCCCATATAGTTTGCCTACAAGAAACCCACTTCACAGATCGTCAATGCCCCAAATTCCTAAGTCCCTCATACCCGCAATTCTACACGGCCTCTGCCTCCAGTAAGTGTCGAGGTGTTTTAATCAGCTTTCATCGTACATCCCCATTTACCCTTACAGCCGAAATCAAAGACCCAGAAGGTAGGTATCTTATATTACAAGGCCTTTTGCTCGACTCAGAAGTCACAATTGTGAATTATTATGCCCCTAACCGCAACCCCTCCGCCTTCCTGTCAAATCTTCTTCAAATAGTAGATGCCCACAAGAAGGGCACACTGATAATGTGTGGTGATTCTAATCAGGTTATACACCCGTCGATAGACAAATCTCCATACACACCCTCCTCATCCTCGACTAAACTAACCTTTTCACACCTCATACAACAACACTCTTTGATTGATACATGGCGAGAATGTAATCCCTCTACGAAACAATTTTCCTTCTACTCTCATCCCCATAACTCCTTTTCACGCATAGATCACATCTTTACTTCAGTCGGTACTTCTCCCTCTCTGCTCTCATCCACAATAATCCCTATTCCCTGGGCGGACCACAACGCGATTCTATCCTCATTTATATCCCTTATACCCAGGCAGAAATCCTCTTCTTGGTCCCTTAACGATACAATTCTCGCCAATCCTTCATATGCCCTTGAGATTACCTCTGAGATCCGCAGGTACATATCTGAAAATAAAACAGATGGGATCTCTCCTTTAACAATATGGGAGGCTCACAAGCCAGTGCTCAGAGGATTCTTAATAAGCCTAGCCTCTCGACGGAAAAAAGACCGTAAAGCTCTCTTCCAGACATTAGAGACAAACTTTCTGCAAGCACACGCCACCTTTCAAACGGACCCCCTCCCCAAACCACAAACGGGAATTGGAGAAGGCTTGACTGGAATTGGACCTATTCCTATCAGATTCAGCCGAGAAAGCTATGCGACGTTCCAAACATAAAATATACACTAAAGCCAATAAACCGGATACATTTTTAGCTCTCTCCTTACGCAATATAGATAGGTCCCATAAACCGATTCGCCTTCGGACTACCCAAGGTACACTCTCCAGTAACCCAACAAAAATAGTAGAGACTTTCCGCCACCATCTATCCGGGTTATATGACCAACCCACCCCCCCGATCAACAACTAATCTTCAACTTTCTCGATTCCATTGCATTACCACACATTCCAACCCAAGAGAAAGAAAAATTAGATGCTCCCATTTCTAATGAAGAGGTACTCCTAGCTATAAAAACACTTAAATTGCATAAAAGACCAGGCCCAGACGGTTTTACAGCCACTTATTATAAACAATTCGCCGAACTTCTTGCCCCTCTTTTATCGGCTGCACTCAACGCTGTATTAAAAGACCGCCCATTCACCCCAGAATCGCTCCATGCCTCTATTTCCATGATCCCCAAACCATCCTCGGATGACACAGCTTGGACAAACTATCGTCCAATCTCGCTTTTAAATATAGATGTCAAAATCCTCACCAAAATCTTATCCTCACGCCTCAACACGATAATTGGTTCACTAATCCATAAGGATCAAGTGGGGTTCATACCCTCTAGACAGGCGGGTGATAATATCAGAAGAGCAGTGCTTCTATCTCACTTTGCCCGCACACGCAACATCCCTGCCTGCTTCCTCTCCCTAGACATCCGCAAGGCTTTCGATACTCTATCATGGCCTTACCTCCAGCTTACTTTACAAAAATGGGGTTTTGGACCACACTTCCTTAAATGGATTGCGGCACTATACTCCAAGCCATCAGCCCATGTTAAGTACGCAGGTTACCGGTCGGACCCCTTCCCAATAGGAAGGGGAACCAGGCAGGGATGTCCCCTCTCCCCCCTGTTATTCGCTCTTGCCATAGAACCCCTGGCACAATCAATCCGCTCTAGCCAAGACATAAAGGGTATAGAACTAGGGGGTCACCACCATAAACTATGCTTATTTGCAGATGATGTTCTCGTTTTCCTCACATCCCCGCTGACCTCGTCCCCTAACCTACTCTTACTGTTAAAGAAATTTGCCATGATATCAGGTCTGACAGTGAACAACCAAAAATCCAAAATTCTCAACATCTCTTTACCCCTCTCGCTGCAAACACAACTCCAACATGTCCTCCCTTTTTCCTGGGCCTCACATCACTTAACATTTCTAGGGATCAAATTGACACCTAATCCCACAAGCCTCTACTCAGCAAACTACCCCCCGATGTTGTCTCATCTCTCTAAACTGATGGACTCCTGGTCTGCGCTCCCTGTGTCTTGGTTGGGGCGGATTACAGTCATCAAAATGGTTATTTTACCTAAAATTCTATACCTCTTTAGAGTACTTCCCGCTCCAGTACCCGCCCATTTCCTCCGCATCCTACAGCGTAAAGCTCTGAGGTTCATATGGAATAAGACCAGACCCCGCGTCTCACAATCGGTACTATACCAAAATAAACTCCAAGGCGGACTAGGTATGCCCTCTTTCTCTAAATATTACCAAGCCGCACAACTCGCTACACTGACAAAATTTCATGCTACAAAAGAAGTCCCACTGTGGGTGTCCTTACAAGCCATAGACTGTGACCCCCTATCTCTAGCTAACTTCCTATGGCTCCAACCCAAGCATAGAGGGAAAATCCAAAACCCAATCACCGAACAATCCATCCGTATATGGGACATCCTCAAATTCAAATTCAAACTGCAGTCGACCCATAACCCCCTCCTTTCATACATACGTAATCCAGCCTTCTACCCAGCTTGGGTTTCCCCAACCTCCTTTACTAACTGGGTCAATGCTGACTTAATTAGGGCACACTCCTTTTTCGCTGCGGATAACTTCTTGCCCTTCCCTACCATCTGTGAATCGTTCGGTCTCCCTCAATCGGAGATCTTTCG
>BLSH010306994.1:38145-55326 GCA_018402905.1 Glandirana rugosa
ATAAGGAGTAAAGGGAACACCTCAAACGAAATCTTGAGATTTCATCTGTACACGTCTCGCTTTTTTAAACAACACAAAGCAAAGCTAAAAAATAAATGTATTTAAACAAATCAATCTAATCAAAGTAAGTAAAAAGACTTAAACAAATCAAATAAACAAAAGCTTACCAAAGTTTTCCAAAACCTTATTTGAATCTTATCAAAAGTTTAACCTTATCAAAAGTTTAACCTTATCAAAAGCTTAAAGTTGTCAAAAGTTTGAAGTTGTCAAAAGTTTATCAAAAGGTTAAAAGTTCCTCTTACCTTATTGTATTCTATCTTTTTCCATTCTATTCCTTCACTTTCCACTCCTTTCCATTCTCCTTGAAAATTGGAAAACTATTTGAAAACTGTTGAAGTTTGAAAACTGTTGAAATTCGAAAACTATTCCAATTTGAAAACTATTCCAATTTGAAAACTATTCTAAGTTTATTCCAAAACCTTTTGAAACCATTCGAAAACAAATAAACTAAACAAATTCAGAAAAATGAATGAAACTAATCTAACTAAACAAATTTATGTAAATAAAAAATCGAAACGAAACACAACAAATTTTTTCGCTCTGCACATGTCTACTTTAGAGTTCTAAAGCAAACTCCACAAGGGAAATGAGGAATAGATAGCATTGGGGCTCTATGATACCAAAATAATGAATATCATGTAAAATAGCATAAAAACAAATATTTTATTTGACAATGTTAAAAAATCCCCTAAGCATTTCTTGTGCAGAGAAGTAATTAAACACACTATAAACACGTTATAAAAGGTACATAGAAGTAATAATAGTAATACACCATAGAGCAAAAATGTCTGATTTTGCAGTTCCAAGTGGTCCGACGTGTTTTGACTGTAGATGGTCTTCCTCAGGGAATTGCCCTTGGTTAACACATCAGAAGATTCTCTTAGGTAAAGATATATGATAAATATATACCCATATAACATATATTTATCATATCTCTTTGCTTCAGAGAATCTTCTGATGTGTTACCCAAGGTCAATCCCCTGAGGAAGACTATCTATGGTCGAAACGCATCGGGGCTACTTGGAACTGCACAATCAGATATTTTGCTCTATGGTGTATTACTATATTTTTCTTTTTTCTACCTTTTATAATGTGTTTATAGTTTGTTTAATTACTTCCCTGCACAAGAAATGCTTAGGGGATTTTTTAACATTGTAAAATAAAATATTTGTTTTTATGCTATTTTACATGCTATTCATTCTTTTTGTATCATAAAGCCCCAATGCTATCTATTCCCTATTTCCCTTGTGGAGTTTGCTTTATACAATTATAGGGCTGATACCTACCATTGTTGTGCTGCTTTATTTGCATCTGGGTGTGAGGACTGGGCTTAGCTCTCCCTTCTCAGAGCAAGCTGTTCAGCTTAGGGTTAATTGACAGTTTCAACTTCCACTGCGCCTCACCTGATGACCATATGCTGCCTCGTTTAGCCAGCTCTGCTGCAATATAAACTGCCTGAATCAGATCGCAAATTCAACTTGGTCAACATTTCTGGAGAAATCTCTGCTGTGTGTTCCTGTGAAAGACTTTGCCTGTTTGATGTTTCCTTCTGGTTCCTGGATTCAAGACACTGCTCGGCTAACTCTCCTCCTTGCTCCCGACCCTGCATTCCGTTTGTTTGACCTCGTTGATTTCTGGACTCCTGTTTCACTGGCTTGCTATGACTATTCGCTCTGGTTACCGAACCCTGACTATGTTTTGACCATGTTTACTCTGTTTATTACATTTTACCTTTTTATTAAAAAGTGTGATTTCACTGCACTTCTGTCTTGGTCTGATTCATGGTTCCTGACATTGGGATATACATATTCAATTTAGAGTTCTGCTGATATCACTACCCAGGCACAACCTGTGGATTGAACACAGGAAAATGCTAAAGTTCATATGGAACTCATGCCATCTGCAAAGAGCCAACCAAATCCTAATCACCGTAAACTGGCTGGTGGACCCAGCATTCCAACTGAATCTACCTGTCCAACAGTTTGCCTTAAAAACAGGGGTTTAGTTGCACATATTTGCAAATACATATGTAAGCCACAGAGCCCCGGCAAGGTACCCCATTTTCTATGGACCTAAACTCAAATTTCTGTGAGTTTCCAGCAATGGAAGCACATGCATTTAGATGGACAGGTGTAGGGCAGATAAACCTGAAGGAAGCCCACCCCTTCTTATAGGCACAAGGGCACACTGAACATCTAGCCCATAGCACTATGGAAGCAAAGGTGTCAGTGCGTTGCCTGGCCAATACAATTCATAGTACAAACAAGTGGTTACTGGCCACGCTGTAACTGGTCACTGCAGCAAGGAGCAATGGAAAGGCAATGCATATAGAAAAAAACAAAGAAATTTCCAAGCTCAACTTACCGACCAGCCTGCGACCAATCAAATTGACCTGTCCAACAATAAGCATTAAAAATGGGTTTAGTTGCACACATTTGCAAATACATGCGTAAGCCACAGAGCCCCGGCAAGGCACCCCATTTTCTGTGGACCTAAACTTTAGTTTCTGTTGGACAGGGCAATTCAGTTGGTTGCAGGCTGGTCGATAAGTTGAGCTTTGAAATTTCTTTGTTTTTTTCTATATGCGTTGCCTTTCCAAAGCTCTTTGCTGCAGTGACCAGTTACAGCTGGGGGCAGTAACCACTTGTTTGGACGCAGCATTTCAAACCTGGGGAAATACTTTCCATAATCTTCCCTGGGGGAATACTGTAGCTCCCATAATCTATATCCACACATCTCAAAATATACCCCTATGGACCTACTTACTGTAGATTTCATGGTATGTTCACCAGTTCCTGTCTATATTCTGATATAGTTACTTCCAAATCACAGATTGCTCATTACTGACCCCACCCTACAACAATTACCTACTTTACATTTGTTACATGTTCTCATTCACACAGCATAATTTAACATCTTCTTGCGGCCTGTACACATATATGTGGCCTCATTGAAATAGGTCTTCTGCTGTGAGGCCGCATATATGCGTACCTGTGTTTGTGCATGGAAGCTGCTGCACAGCACACTCCCAAGACAGAGATTAGGCTATCACAGAGACCCGTTCTCAATCACCTGATCATTGTGATAACCTCTGATTGGCTATCACAGAGCTCACCCACCATACAGCCTACTTCTGTGGTTTTATCTCCTCTAAATGGAGAGAAAGATACATTGTATTTTTCTCCCTGCAAGAGGAGAAACATGTAAACAAACACATGTGTAAAAATAATAATAAAAATAAAAACATAAAGAGAAAATAGCTAGAACCGGGACCGGTTTGATCTAGGTCTTTGTCAGGGTTAGTGTTAAAGTTAGAGTCAAAGGTCAGAGTCAAAGGTCAAAGTCAATGGTTGGAGTCAAAAGTCAGACTCCTTGTATTTTAGGTAGAATTTTTAAAAAAAACACCATTTCTTAAATTAGTATCAGTGTCAATTAGTGTTAGTGTGTTGTTAGTAAGATAAAAAAAGCAAAATGTGCACCATTGTTTGGGCTACTCTGAGTCCAAACAACAATGAATATATAGATACAGTTGTGCTCATAGGTTTACATACCCTGGCAGAATTTATGATTTCTTGGCCATTTTTCAGAGAATATGAATCAAAACACAAAAACATTTCTTTTACTAATGGTTAGTGTTTGTCTGAAGCCATTTATTATCAATCAACTGGGTTTACTCTTTTTAAATCATAAAGACAACAGAAACTACTCAAATGACTATGATCAAAAGTTTACATGCCCTGGAGATTTTGGCCTGATAACATGCACACAAGTTGACACAAAGAGGTTTGAATGGCTATTAAAGATAACCACCCTCACCTGTGATCTGTTTGCCTGTAATTCGTGTGTGTGTATAAAAGGTCAATGAGTTCCTGGACTCCTGACAGACCCTTGCATCTTTCATCCGGTACTGCACTGACGTTTCTGGACTCTGAGTCATGGGGAAAGAAAAGGAACTGTCAAAGGATCTGCGGGAAAAGGTAGTTGAAATGTATAAAACAGGAAAGGGTTATTAAATGATATCCAAGGAATTGAGAATGCCAATCAGCAGTGTTCAAACTCTAATCAAGAAGTGGAAAATGAGGGGTTCTGTTGAAACCAAACCACGGTCAGGTAAAACAACTGAAATTTCAGCCACAACTGCCAGGAAAATTGTTCGGGATGCAAAGAAAACCCGACAAATAACTTCAGGTGAAATACAGGACTCTCTGAAAACATGTGGTGTGGCTGTTTCAAGATGCACAATAAGGAGGCACTTGAAGAAAGATGGGCTGCATGGTCAAGTCACCAGAAGAAAGCCATTACATTGTACCCCTACCCATTCACCTGAAAAAAAGTGTAAAATAAAAACACACTACACAGGTTTTTAAAATCTTTTATTAAATCAACTACAGTGTCTTTTCCCCTCTCCAGCTTTTCTTTCTTCTGCTCTTTTGCAGGGTCTTCTATTTCCTGAGGGGTCTTCTTTCTTTTCCCTCTCTGCGGCATCTTCTGGTCTTTTGCCGGTCTTCTTTGTTGTCCTCTTCCCTCTGATCTCCCTCTCTGCTTCTTCCTATGTTGACACTACACAATCTCCTTCACGAATGCCATCTCCGCTGTGTGCTGTGCCTTATATTGGCATGGGGCAGGGCCACTCGCTGACATCATCCTGAGGCCCCACCCCCTTATGATGTCACATCCTGTGAGAGCTGTGGATCTCTGCAGCTCCTCCAGAGTTACCATGGGCTTCTTGGCTGCTTTTCTGATTATGCCCGGTCTGTCAGTTTAGGTGATCGGCCATGTCTTGGTAGGTTTTCAGTTGTGCCATACTCTTTCCATTTTCAGATGATGGATTGAACAGTGCACTGTGAGATGTTCAAGGGGATATTTTTTTTTATAACCTAAACTTCTCCACAACTTTATCCCTGACCTGTCTGGTGTTATTCTTGGCCTTCATGATGCTGTTTGTTGAAAGTAAAACAAAGGTGGCACTCCACAACTAATGCTGGTTGCTGTATTTATGGAAGAAAAGCCATACAGGGTACAGGACAATAGGTAACAAACCTCTGAGGGCTTCAAAGAACTGAGATTTATATTTATACTGAGATTAAATTACACACAGGTGGACTCTATTTACTAATTAGGTGACTTCTGAAGGCAATTGGTTCCACTAGATTTTAGTTAGGGGTATCAGAGTAAAGGGGGCTTAATACAAATGCACGCCACACTTTTCAGATATTTATTTGTAAAAACTTTTGAAAACCATTTATCATTTTCCTTCCACTTCATAATTATAGTCCACTTTGTGTTGGTCTATCGCATAAAATCCCAATAAAATACATTTACGTTTTTGGTTGTAACATGACAAAATGTGGAAAATTTCAAGGGTTATGAATACTTTTTCATGGCACTGTATATACCATACCTGGCCAATGCCCTTGGAAGCTGGAAGACACGATACTTCAATGATCTCCACTTGCTTACAGGTCCCATGTTGAGCAGCTGGAGAGTATGATATCATCTTCCTGTCCACCTTGTCCAATCAGAGAACTCTTTGCATTCATTCATAAAGGGCAAAGCCAAGTGGCCAACCTCCTGTGTTCACACAGCAGAAGGGCCACACGGGACTCGTAAGCAAGTGGAGTTCACAGTAGTATCGTTATCTACGTCACTGATTTCCAGTATCCAGGTTCAATGGCCACGTATGGTATATACATAGTTACATTCATTCAAGGTGGGCCAATGTAACTATGTATAAAATATCCATACTTGGCATTCCTTTTTAAGCAGGGGGAAAAAACTTAGCTTATGTTGCCACAGTGACCTCTTTATTACTAACATGGTCATGGTCATAGTACCAGAAATGAAGCAGGATGTCCAATCGGACGAAACGTACGTCGGAACGAGCGCGCTGACGTCACCTTCGAGCTAGCCGGCTGTTTTAACTGCATATTGCTGCACATTGTTTGCCTCTTGTGTACTTCACGTATGTGAGTAGAACTTTTTATACTACAATAAATCTACCCTACGATATTGCACGATGTGGCTATTTCTTTTTTGACATGTCGCCAATGAACTGTAAACTCTGATACAACCTTCCTGGTCTGGTATATGCGGTTGGTGAGGTCTGTCGTCCTGTGTGAACAGAGGAGGAGCTGACCCATTGAGACATCTTCCCTGCATTTTGTGTGAATATATCTGGCGGGCTGGTAAGCCTTGATTCCTGACGGTGGGCTCACTTCTATACTGTACACACAGGGTGTGTGGTGTAGGTGGTGGGTCGTAGACTACAGGTCGGGTACAAACTTACTACACTATATAGTTCCTTCTTCCATTTTTATATGATATCAGTTCCTGGGAGTCCCTTGGAATGAGGTCCCTAAGTGATTAATCTGCTGGAACAAATTGAGGAAGGAGAACCCTATATTTTTTTCCTGAGTGCTGCAATGACCGCTGGATGGTAAGCCTCCAATTCGGGTGTGTTGGATTGTTGGATATTAGCTTTCATTTACCACTCTGGCTTTGGACATCTGCAACTATTGTGTATTGGTTGATTATATATATTTGGAAGTGTGGGAGAGGCCCACTTCGGTCCATCATCATCTAGGACTATTCCTTCAATTTACTAGCGCGGCTCCTTTGTTATCTATCTAGGAAAATAAACTAATCTTTTCTGTTGGTACAATGGCCTCTTCATTACTAATAATCTCTTTAAAGAACCAAAGCAGCATTGATAAACCTGGTTGTCGCCATATGTACTTCATGAAAATCAAATAGACTTAATACTCTGTAACAAATATTGAAAAAGCCCTTTTTTTATTGCAACTAGAAAAAACACCTGCCAACAATGCCAGCCTCTGGTATCCGCCTTGCAGAGGAAGAAGCTCTTGGTGCTAATTAGATGTGCTCCATTACCAAAGAGCATGTTGATAGGGGCAGATAGGAGGTGCAGCCTATTGCATTAGGGTTTGCACCCCAAAGCTCAAACACACATGCCTTACTCTGCAGCCTCAGCTGCACGGCACAGTGAATGAATGGAAGGTGCTCTGTGCTGAGTGGCTTCCTGTTCATTCACAAACTGAAGCACAGTAAGCACAGTTTACTATGCTTCAGTTATGAATGAATACTGTGAGTGAGTGTGTTCACTGTGCTGTGACATATTTACTAGCCCCTTCCCCCACTCTCCATCCTGAAACATTCCCCACAGCAGCTGGGGAAGAGGAAAGGAGGGAAGCCAGCAGCACTGCAGGGATGGGGGGGGGGGCAATACAGGAAGCCCAGGCACGTATTGATTAGGGTGTGCCCCACACCTGGCTCACCCCCTGCACATTCTTATGGCCCGTTCCCTATCCAGTTTGCAATCTGGGGGATTATAGAGGAAACCACTATAGTTCTTAACACAAAACTTTAGTGTAATCTAAAAAAAAAAACTCTTGCAAGCAGGAAGTTTTTTTTTTTTGCAGAAGAGACATAAGGAGGTTGATTTACCAAAATTGGAGAGTGCAAAAACTAGTGCAGTTTAAAGCTTAATTGAACAAGCTGAATATAGAAGCTGATTGGCTAGCATGCACAGCTGCATCCGATTTTGCGCTCTCCAGTTTTAGTAAATCAACTCCAATATGTTTCTTTTACAATAAAAATGTTTATCTTCCTTACACTATATACTACCTTGCACATGCAATCCTGCCATGTGCAACTGTTGCATTATCCTGGCAAGGCCAATCAAGTGTGCCCATGGTTTGAAACCCAGAAGAGACCTGTGAGAAGATGTCAGTGTGGGTGTGGGAACTTGTGGACATTACATTGCCTAAGAACGGGGAAATATATTTATACATTAACTGTGAAGTGATCCATCCACCTTGCTTTGCTATGTGGAAAAGCTGCGTATATCTCAAAGCTGGATGAAACAGAAAATAAATGGACAGAAAAATAAATCCTTTGGCAAAAAAAAAAAAATCTATGTATTACATCTGTGCATTTAGCTGTTTGCCTGGAGTTCAGCTTTAAATTTTAGTTCTAAGGAACTTGTTTTGAGATAAAACCAATGCGCTCCATAATGGGCGCAGAGGTGCCTCCCCCTAATCCATGCGCCCGGCCTCTAATCTACATGCAGGGCGCTGAATGCATGGATTTCAATGGCGTTTTTTAAAGCACATGATTAGAGCCTGAGGCTCTAATTGGCTTTAAAAAGGGTGGGCCCGGGGCGCGAGTACTGCAACCCAAGCCTACCCAGTTGTGTGACAATAGTGAATACATATTTGCTATTGTCTTCCTGCTTCTCCACCCGGCCATACAGGAAGTGAGTCTTAAAACCTGATTGGCCGAGAGGAGATGCAACCATATTGGCCGGGAACAGAAGCAGGGGGGAAGCCACCAAGGAGGAAGCGCAGGAGGAAGCCGCCGAAGCTGCCTGCTACCTGGATGGGGTAAGTGCGGGGCTGGTGGGTGGACGGGACAGTGAGGGGGATTTGTTTGCCGCCCCCCTCTCAAAAATGGAGCACCAGCCGCCACTGGATAAAACCTGTAATATTTGCAAATAATGTAATAAAATATTTGTAACCAACAATAAAGCCTATATTTCTCTTACAGAAATCATCAGAGTATAAGGAGGGCGAGGGAAGTGCGGACACAGAACAGGATCATGAAACAGAAGAATCCAACCAGGGTGAAGATAATGTATGTTGACATTGTTCACATTCACTAGCACAAGTTATAAAGGAAACATGATGTGATGTTGTTACGTTATTCTCATTATATTGGAAAGCCTCAATAGAGGACAATGTCAATGGCTAGTGATCACAACAGTATTGACAACAGCAAATCCATCAAGTCACATTGCTCAAAAAGGGCAATGGTTAGCCACTTCTGCACATCACCAAGAAAATCATATCAGGAGATATTAGTGTAACTATTACTTTGACTTTACATTTTTTTGTTTGTTGTTTCCTATGTTTTGATAATTGCATTTCATATTCATATGCCAGTCTTCCCTATAGTGATCATTTGGTTATTAGGAAATGTAGTTGGCATCCCTGTTTAAAATGTAAAGTCCAAACCTTATTTTTACCAGTTTTGGATAAAGTAAGAAATAGTTTACACCCCTGTAAGTGTCTTTTTTGTCCTCTGTTCTATTACAGTTCCTGTGACAGCCAGTGGCGGCTGGTGTTTTTTTTTGGGGGGGCAAACAACCACCCCCCGTGCGGCCAATGGCGCGGCACTACCACTCCCCCCGGTGGCGTGGCACTTGGGAACCCACCCCCCCGCTGTCTGATGGTTGGTCCTTACACCATCTAGGTGGCGGGGTGTGTGCAGCTTCTCCGATGTCCCCTCCAGCCCGGAGGACAGGCCTCATCTAGGTGGCTGGTGGCAAGGTGTGGGCAGCGGTTCCGGTGTCCGGTCCTTCAGTGGCTTGCGCTGTGCGTCTCCACCCTCTTTCTCCTAAGCGCTAGACGTCTGATAGGAACACCTGACTTTTTGGCCAATCGGGAAACAGGTTTCACAACCTGCTTCGTGACTGACGCGGAGGAGATTTAGTGTGAAAATAGCGAAAATGAATTCTTTATTGTCCCACATCTGGGTGGGCTTCGGCCCACAGCTTTTTAAAAGTCTATTAGTGTCTCTGGCTCTAATCACATGCTTCAACCCCCCCCATTGGAATCCATGGTCAGGCGTCCTGTATGTAGATCAGGGGGCCAGACACATGGATGGGGGGGCAGCGCCCATGCGCCCCTAGCGGACGGGTCACCACTAGTGACAGCTCAAAAATGTAGGTTACCCATAAATTTTTGCACTGAGCTCAATGTTTACCAGGACCGATAGTGATGGTGGATCTCCCCAGTGAGGACATAGACAACAACAGAATCTCACATATTCTAACTCTTCCACACTACCCAAATTGAAAATTATTTTGGCTTTACATACGCTTTAAAGTGAATGTAAACTCTCACATATAGACAGTGAAGTGAACAACTTCAGATGATACACAGAGATTAAAAAAAATCTCCCTATATAAGTTTTACTTGTATATCTTCTTTCTTCAGCTGTATATATCCTTTAGAAAGTGCAGATCATGTTAGGATATTTTCCCTTCATGGTTATCATTGCAGTGAAGCCTGGGCATACAGCCAAGATAGCTGATTGGAGGAAAGGCACACACCCCCTCTCTTCATAAGTAGAGACTCTCAGCTTTGTTTTTTGTATAGTTCAGGGCTCTGCTAATCTATTTATAGCAACCTCCCCAACACAAAACTTTGGCTGATTTTATCATATGTGACGGAGAACTTGTCAGGAGTTATCAGGTTGATAACAGAGGAACTGACCAGAAGACAGCTAGGGGATATAAGAGATAAGAAAACACTGCAGATCTATGTGCCCAGCTTAAATTTAATGAATTGGGTTTACATCCACTTTAAAGAACACTTGTACCTTCTTTTGCAAATGCTTGCTGCCGGTCTGATAAGTTGATCCAGAAAATGCAATACTTTCCAAGTCACTCACCAACAACAAGCAAGTAGTAATTAAAGTTAGAACACCTGATCAGTGTATTTCTATATACATTCACCAGCCACTTTATTAAGTACACCTTGCTAATACCGGGTTGGACCCTCTTTTACCTTCAGAACTGCCTTAATTCTTCATGGCATAGATTCAACAAGGTGTTGGAAACATTCTTCAGATAGTTTGGTCCATATTAGGATGATAGCATCATACAGTTTCTGCAGATTTGTTGGCTGCACATCCATGATGCGAGTCTTCCGTTCCACCACATCACAGAGGTGCTCTATTGGATTGAGATCTGGTGACTGTGGAGGCCATTGGAGTACGGTGACCTCATTGTCATGTTCAAGAAACCAGTGGTGAGATGATTTGAGCTTTGTGACATGGTGCATTATCCTGTTGGAAGAAGCCATCAGAAGATGGGTACACTGTGGTCATAAAGGGATGGACCTGGTCAGCAGCAATACTCAGGTAGGCTGTAGTGTTTAAACGATGCTCAGCTGGTACCAAGGGGCCAAAGTGTGCCGAGAAAATATTCCCCACACCATTTCCCCACCACCACCAGCCTGAAACATTGATACAAGGCAGGATGGGTCCTTGCTTCCATGTTGTTTATGCCAAGTTCTGAACCTACCATCTGAATGTTGCAGCTAAAATCGAGACTCTGACCAGGCAACGCTTTTCCAATCTTCTATTGTCCAAGTTTAGTGAGTCTGTGAGAATTGTAGCCTCCATTTTTTGTTCTTAGCTGACAAGAGTGGCAACTGGTGTGGTCTTCTGCTGCTGTATTCCACCTGCTTCAAGGTTCAATGTGTTGTGCAATCAGAGATCCTATTCTACACACCTTGGTTGTAACAAATGGTTATTTGAGTTATTGTTGCCTTTCTATCATCTTGAATCAGTCTGCCCATTCTCTTCTGACCTCTGACATCAACAAGGTATTTTTGTCCACACAACTGCCGCTCACTGGATATTTTCTCTTTTTCGTACCATTCTCTGTAAATCCTAGAGATGGTTGTACGTGAAAATCCCAGTAGATCTTTTCAAATACTCAGACTAGCCTGCCTGGCACCAACAACCATGCCGCGTACAAAGTCACTAAAATCCCCATTCCGATGCTTGGTTGCTGAACTTCAGCAAGCCATGTTCACCACGTCTAGATGGCTAAATGCATTGAGTTGTTCCCTAGTATTTGGCTGATAAGCAATTTGTGTTAGCAAGCAATTGAACAGGTGTACCTAATAAAATGGCCAGTGAGTGTAGATAACTGATTATTGGGTCTTTAGAGCCATTAGATTGGAAGTCACCAATATCTGGCTTGAATATGAATCTAGTAATCTAGAATTACTTATAGTACAGCTGGTGTAAATTATGCAACTGCACTAAAACATTTTTAGTCATCCAGGCAGTGATTTTGCCATACGAGAAAATACATTTCCAAAGCTTTCCAAAGCTGTAAAAACAGACTCTTTAGAGGAAGGTAGAATGTGCTGAGCATGAGCTTGAGCATGAAGCATAAGCTTCAGTGATTTGTGACATTTGAAATCCTGGCGGCTTTCTCTCCTCTCCCTGCAATGCTGACAGTATGAGCAGGATGGCTTCTGATTGGTCAGCATCTAAGCAATACAGACAAAAGATTAAGCAGCAGGGGTTTCAAATCCCCGGACCAGTGAAGCAGCTTTTTGGTGCCTGACAGTGGGGGATCGCGGCAATCTGCTACAGCGGGATTGGGTGGGATGGAGAGGTTGTCAAGTGTAAGGTCAACGTACAGATCTTCTGTAAAGATGAACTTACACTTTAAATGGACTGGCTTAGGACACTTTTAGTAAGAAGAGCATAAAATCTTCTATTCTGGTCATGAAATCAAAGAAAAAATGGCATGGCTTGCATAGTCAGCAAAGATATTACCAAGACTGTCATTGGATATAATGCTATGAATCTAAACAGATTGACTAATATCAATTAGATTCTGGGAACACTCATTTAATATCACAATTATATAGGTTTATTTCTCAAACAGCCAATGTAGATTGAAAAAGCAAGTCAACCAATTTTAAAATCAAACCACAGCTGAGATTGCCAAAGCCTTGTAAGCAATATGCAATTGTAGCGCTACTCCCGTAGGAGCTAAAGGAATATTGCCCAAGTTCTTCCCCAGATGTTTTGCCCCACAGCCAGGCACACACGCTCAGTCACACATTTATTCAATACCCAGTCTAAGGGTGTTGTTTTGTTGTTTTTATTGTTGGAGAACTTGGATAGGGTTGAGGGGATTGAGTGGGATACTCCAAAAACAAGAACTATGTACAACTTGAGGACTAGGTATTCTCTCTAGAAAAAGTTGTAAAAAACTCAAACAAACAAACAGTGGACATAACTTTGAAGTAGTAGTAGTAGTGGTCAAATACAAACTCCTTTCTCACAAGAGCAGAGTGCCTTTATAGAAGATTGGATGGACTAAGCTCTGCAGGACACCAGCCGGTATCCCCTTCAACAGACCCACAGATAACTCTATCTAGCGCTAGAGGGGTGGCAGCAGCCCAAAAGTCTCTAAGATCTCTCAGAACTGTCTGTACTCACACAATGCCCAAGGACAGCTAGTTGCCTCTTTCAAACTTCCAAGTGATGCCTATCTCCAGTGATACCTATCCATATCTTCAGCAGACAGCCCCTCTATCAGCCCTCTAAGGTCCCAGCATCCAGGCCCTTAGGCTTCACAGACAGCAAGCACGTGGCAGCATTGTCCTGCAGGGCAGAAAGCCCTCCAGGCTGGACTGATCCTCTCCAGGAAAAGACCCAGAGCCCAGTGTTTAAAGAATATATAGTTACCCAGCATGCCATCAGGGCCCAGCTCCCTGGGATTGGCCAGGGCTATATAAATATTAATTCTGCCATCTGCATAGCTCCACACCTATGATCCAGAAAGTTCTCACATACTTCTGGACAGCATAAGGAGTAAACAGACTAGCAGCAGCAGACCTAACTAGTCAAATGCAGCTACACTGAATACAGAGAGCAAGCTAAATTTACCTAACACAAAGATTACAGCCACACTGACTGCAGTGTGACAAGATAAGTCTACTTATCAAAAACACAGCTCCACAAAACATAGTGAGCCAACACTAAGTCTATCTATCTAATCTTAGCACCTGTCTAGGAGGGTGCCACATAATTATAGCAATGAAAAACCAGAACGTCAAGATAGGAAATAAGAAGGAAGGCAACACAGTCATGGTAACACAAATGAAGCAGGGGTAAGACAAATCAGCTTCTGTTTCTACTATGACCCCTTCATTACTAATAAATTCTTTAAGTGACTCGATACACCTGAACATCACTTGAGGTACTTTATCGAAATCAAATAGACTACATTCTCTTTACCAAATTACAGAAGAGCTCAGGTTTAATAGCAAAGGCAGTGCCTGGACAGGATGCAGAGGTTAAGGAGTGCATTATGCTCAGAATGCAGGGATCCAGAGTGCGTTATGCTCAGAATGCAGGGTTAAAGAGTGGGTTACACTCAGAATGCAGATTCAGGAGTGCGTTAAACTCAGAATGCATGGTTAAGGAGTGTGTTATGCTCAGAATGCAGCGATCAGGAGTGCATTACACTCAGAATGCAGGGTTAAAGTGGTTCTAAAGCTTCAATGTTTTATCAATGAACATAGCTAGTATATCTATTGCAAATATTAAGAACAGGCTTCAAATGTTAATCATACGCGAAAGACAACTGGATGAACCTTGGATAGAATTTAAAGAAGTCATTAAGAATTAATAAGAGAAAAAGATGGCCAAAAAAAATACCAAGAAATTGAAGTGGATGATAGAAGATACAGTTTATACTGCACAAAGCAGAATGGAAGGTACAATCAAGAAAAAAATCAACATTTGGCAAGAGAAACGATTCTTGATTTCCAAAGAGCTGCCAGGAAGGATGAAAACCAATATTACAAAACATTTATAAAGTGTACAAAGATGGAAACAAATGTGGAAAAACAAGATAATTTTTTAGATGAGCTGTGAAGTCAAAGAGAAATTAGAGCCTCATGTATGTTTGCCCAAAGATGTCCATGGAGAAATCATCACTGATGGAACCGATATCAAACAAAGGTGGAAGAAATACACAGAATATATTTAGAAAAAAAGACATCAATAGCCAGGGCACATTTTTTGAGACCAGCTGCACAAGAGAGCTTTGGCTCTGGCCAAAAAGCAGGGTCTCAAGAACTGATAACATTGCATCAGAATCACTGCAAGCGCTTAAAGAAGAATCAGTCAAAGTGTTGATAAATTAATGCCAACATAGCTGGAAAACTCCTCAATGACCATTATTTTGGAAGAAATCAGTTTAAGTCTGCACAAAATATTGAACGCATTCTTTGATATTAGACACCAACAAGATTATGATTCTTTGCCACAGACTAGAGCTGCTATGGAGGTAGAGGCAGAGGTAGCTGGGCAAGTGACCTGCAGCCAGGTAACAGTCCCACTATTGTCAGAACAGCCTAGGTCATGTCTGACCTAGGTCATGTCTGTTATGCTTGAGGAAGGAGTGTGGCTACCACACTATCACGCAGCACGCATTCTCAGGAAACGCGTCACATTTTCGGTGACGTCATCCCCGCCTACTGCTGAGGACCTGCTATCCAAGCCTCGCTTTGGCTTTCATACACACGCGGCCATGTTTTCACCACCATAGGAAGCCATGGAGCAATCAACATAGCGTCTGGCTCAGCAGAGGAGTGGGATTGAGATCCCGTTGATGACTATCTTCTTACCTTTGATGTGCCCACTATATTCCATCTAATTATGCGTTTCCATCTGGAAGTTTTCCAATACATATTTTAAAATTCTACACTTAGAGGTGCCTCTCTCTTTGTTTCTTTTAACTTAATGTACTTGGCCATTGTTTTGTTAGCATCATCCCTTGGGAAAAAGGGACACAATCAGCAGAGAATGTTCAGTAGCATTGACACTAAGACTCAATAAAAAGTTATCTACCCTTCTATCATGTCTTCTAGATGAGTTCCCATGGAACTCAGATTAGGATCATTACGCTCATGAACAATGGGCACCATGAAATTTTGTAGAGTAGGACAAACCTTAAAACAAAATTACTTCTGCAGTCGTTATTGATGTTTGCCTTTACACTAGGTATATAACTAGTGTGTGAGAAATAAATGGCACAGATTTAACCCTTCAACTGCAAAAGAAACTTTTATGAAAGCTTGCATCCAATCACAGTCTGTTTAGTATGGGGCACATTATTCGGGAAACTGCTAGCAGACACATTTAAAAATGCTTCTTCATGAACACAAATGGAAAGTGTCAGTAGTCTAACACAAATATATTGTTTGGTAATTAATAATATACAATGTGACTGCCATAAACCATGAAATGTGAATGACAAAACAATGCATGACAAATACATCAATAACTAAACATATGAAATCTGATGTTAATAACATGAAGTGTGACTGCAATCTCCTGGTGTTAATAACATGAAGTGTGACTGCAGTAAGCCATCAGAGTATGCATGAAAACAATGTATAACAAATGCATCAATAACTTGGAATATGTAGTCATAGATTCCTGTGTAAGTATGTGTGATATCAAAACACCATCATTAATAACAAAACAAAATATATGATCAACATAGATGTAAACCTTCCAGTCCGAAATAAAAGGTCCAAAGTGAAAGTCCCTTTAAGAATACTCCACTCAGTTGTTCTTGTTATATTCAATTAATGTGCAAAAAAATAGCAGAGGGTCTAACCAGCTTTCACACTCCGCTCTCACCTTAGTAAATGGTCCTATTTAACTAAAAATATAGTAGGTGAAATTTGCATTACCCTTTAAGGGGATTCACTCCAAGGGAACGCTATTCCCTCTTCGTAAGGTCCTCCTTGGAAGTTAGGAGATATTACCTTCCAGTGGTAAAATTCTCCAGGGCTCCACAGCTCAGAAAGAAAAAAAGGGAGATTTGATAGTGCCGTACCATTAAAACCAATATAATCGTTATTAAACAGCATATACAGTAATATGTTACACTCACAAGGGAAGTACACTAGATAAGTAGTGCACCACTTAAATCGCAATTGTACAGATATAGGTAAAGGTCCCTTTAAGGCCGAGTCTCCCACATCACCATTATAGCTTGATCTGCCAATACTTCCTGATGGATGTGGTGATGCCAGTAGGCCCTGCACTGACGCATTTTGTCACAGTCATGTGACTTAGTCACATGACCATGACAAAACACATCAGAGCAGGGCCTATTGATGTCATCATACCCATCAGAAAGTATGGGAGTGTTCTGAAGAAGCAACTTCTTTAGCGAAATGCATTGACAGTCTGGATTTGGAGCAACATTTGAGAACCTATTTTCAAGCAATGTATTGTCTGTATTGTCAATACCATATATGGATGTTAGGATAGCCCTAGTCCATTCCAGAGTTGGGTATTGTATCGCAATACGGATCCCCTTATTTAGGAGTAATGTTGTTATATAAGATGATATTTTATTGTATCTGATACAATTCTTTGATTTTAAATTTCTCTGCCTCCTGTTGTGCCTAAAATGCCTGCCAATTTTGAACATTTTCTTTCTTCCCCTTAGTCTTTATGTTCCATTCCCCGCTATGTTCT
>BLSH010306994.1:80804-102346 GCA_018402905.1 Glandirana rugosa
AAAAAAATAGCGTTTATACACCTTCTTATATTTAGCCGGTTTTTGCCACTTTTTTTACAAAAAAATATAAAAAAAAAACCTAAACATAAAATCGAAATTTGCGTCCTTTTTTTCCCACAAACAGAGCTTTCTTTTGGTGGTATTTGATCCCCTCTGCGTCATTTCTGATCGCCGCTATAAACAAAAGAAGAGGGACAATTTTGAAAAAAAACCCAAATTTCTTACTTTTTGCTAAAATACAAATCCAAAAAAAAAATATAAAAAAACATTTTTTTCACCGTTTTTGGCCGATTTATATTCTTCCACATATTTGCGATAAAAAAAAATCGCAATTGGCGTTTATTGATTGGTTTGCGCAAAAGTGGTCGCGCTTACGGGTGATGAGAATTCATTTTTGGGGTTTTTTTTTTTTTATTTTTTACTAATAATGGCGGCGATCTACGATTTTTTGCGGTACTGCGATATTTCAGCGGACATGTCGGACCATTTTGACACTTTTTTGGGACCATTGGCATTTATACAGCGATCAGTGCTATAAAAATGCACTGATTACTGTGTAAATGCCATTGGCAGTGAAGGGGTTAACCTGCAGGGGGCGCTCTAAGGGTTAAGTATGTTCCCTGGGCGTGTTCTTACTGTGGGGGGACTGCCCTAACAGGAGAAGGGAAGTGGTCACAGCCTTCATGTACAGGAAGGCTGTGATCACAGCCCTTCCCCCTTCACAGAGCGGAGGTCCGTGTTTACTTACACGGACCTCCGCTCCTTCGCTCCGGGGGAGCCATCGCGGGGCCATCACTAGGCGCGATCACGCGGCCGCCGTCATATGACGGCGATCCGCGTTACAGAGCCACTTTGCCGCCGTCAATTGCCGATTGATGGTAAGTGGTTAAAGGAATATTTAAATTTTATTGTTTTACTTTAAGTTAAAATCACTGCTCCTGAAAAAATGATCGATTTAAAAACTTTTTTTGCATTGATACATGTCCCCTAGGGCAGGAGCCGGGTCCCCACACACTTTTTAGGGCAATAACATTGCATATAAGCCTTTAAAATTAGCACTTTTGATTTTCCATGTTCGGGTCCCATAGACTTTAACAGTGTTTGAATGTTCGCACAAATTTTTTGCCTGTTCACATTTTCTAGTGCGAACCGAACCGGGGTGTGTTCGGCCCATTCACACATAAAGTGCTCTAGTGCATCTTCATATTTCAATATGTGCTCCACCATATAACAAGAGTGCTCCCTCACCAGGTGAAATACTCGCTCACCTCAGGAACAAGACCCGCAAAGGGCCAACACAGCATAATGGTAATCAATCCTGTACACCAGATAGCGGGTCCTCTGCTCACTTCCTCCTCTAATGATAGAACTTCCCCAGCTGGGATGACTCCACAGAACTATCATAATAAAGGAAACAGTATCAAATAGTGCAGTATCTGGGTTAACATGCATTAAAGAATACCAGCCACGCTAAGGAATGCACTCACATTTATTCAGTTAAAAACAAGCAATATGATATAACAGAGTAACAGGGTCACTCTGCCACATGGCTTCTTCAGAATGTGGGCTGGGCAGCTAGGGCAAGCGTGTTAAATACAGATGGGTAATTAACTCCGTGATTCCTGGTCCAATAGACAATAAAGTACAGAGACCAGCTCATTATACTGCTGAAGGCCACATTCCAAATGTAATGCTAGATAACAATCCAGCTAGAAATACATCTAAATGCAAAAATTGCATATTAAAAAAAGTTGAAAAAATTAAAAACATTCATCAATGGGTAAAAGGAATGGGGCAACAGAGTGATGTAAATTCCCTTTACACCATAATTGGGCATCAGGGTGCAACGAGAGCTACTAAATGGGCTTTACAACAATTGGGTAATCTCCAGAGGAAAAAATGAGCATATTTAGTAGAATGTCTGGATTATTGCTTATCACACAACTACTTCTGGTATAAGATTTCTTTTTACAAGCAAAACAAGGGTATTGTCATGGGGGCACGGTTTGCACCGAGTGTGGCAAACATTTTTGAGAAGAGAAGAAAATCTATCGGACTACACCCAAGCAGCTCAAAATGTATAAAAGACACATAGATTGTGAATCTTAATTTAGAACTGTGACAGCCTTCCCAGAAGAGTTGAATCTGTTATACAGTGAGGGAAAAAGTATTTGATCCCCTGCTGCTTTTGTATATTTGCCTACTGACAAAGAAATGATCAGTCTATACTTTTAATGATAGGTTTATTTTAACAGTGAGAGAAAGAATAACAACAATCCAGAAAAACGCATTTCAAAAAAAGTTATACACTGATTTTCATTTTAATGAGTGAAATAAGTATTTGACCCCTTCGCAAAACATGACTTAGCACTTGGTGGCAAAAACCTTGTTGGCAATCACAGAGGTCAGGTGTTTCTTGTAGTTGGCCACCAGGTTTGCACACTTCTCAGGAGGGATTTTGTCCCACTCCTCTTTGCAGATCCTCTCCAAGTCATTAAGGTTTCGAGGCTGACATTTGGTAACTCAAACCTTCAGCTCCCTCCCCATATTTTCTATGGAATTAAGGTCTGGAGACTAGCTAGGCCACTCCAGGACCTTAATGTGCTTCTTCTCGAGCCATTCCTTTGTTGCCTTTGCCATGTGTTTTGGGTCATTGTCATGCTGGAATACCCATCCACAACCCATTTTCAATGCCTTCGCTGAGGGAGGGAGGTTCTCACCCAAGATTTGATGGTATATGGCCCCGTTCATCATCCCTTTGATGCAGTGACATTGTCCTGTTCCCTTAGCAACAAAACACCACCAAAGCATAATGTTTCCATCTCCATATTTGATGGTGGTGATGGTGTTCTTGGGGTCATAGGCAGTATTCCTACTCCTCCAAATACGGTAAATTGAGTTGATGCCAAAGAGCTTGATTTTGGTCTCATCTGACCACCACACTTTCACCCAGTTCTCCTTCCAATCATTCAGATGTTCATTAGCAAACTTGAGACGGGCCTGAACATGTGCCTTCTTGAGCAGGGGACCTTGCTGGTGGTGCAGGATTTTAGTCCTTCACGGCGTAGCGTGTTACCAAATGTTTTCCTGGTGACTATGGTCCCGGCTGCCTCGAGATCATTGACAAGTTTCTCCTGTGTAGTTCTGGGCTGATTTCTCACAGTTCTTATGATCATTGAAACTCCAAAGGGGAGCGATCTTGCATGGAGCCCCAGACCGAGGGAGATTGACAGTTATTTTGTGTTTCTTCCATTTGCGAATATTCGCACCAACTGATGTCACCCTCTCATCAAGCTGCTTGGCCATGGTCTTGTAGCCCATTCCAGCCTTGTGTAGGTCTATAATCTTGTCCCTGACATCTTTTGACAACTCTTTGGTCTTGGCCATGATGGAGAGATTGGAATCTGTTGGACTGATTGCTTCTGTGGACAGGTGTCTTTTATACAGGTAAAACGCTGAGATTAGGAGCACTCCCTTTAAGAGAGTGCTCCTAATCTCAGCTCATTACCTGTATAGAAGACAGCTGGGAGCGAGAAATCTTGCTGATTGATAGGGGATCAAATACTTATGTCACTCATTAAAATGCAAATCAATTTATAACTTTTTTGAAATGCGTTTTTCTGAATATTTTTGTTGTTATTCTGTCTCTCACTGGTAAAATAAACCCACCATTAAAATTATAGACTGAGAATTTCTTTGTCAGTGGGCAAACGTACAAAATCAGCAGGGGGGGGGGAAATACTTTTTTCCCTCAGTGTAGCTGCAAAGGGTGGGCCAACTCAATATTGCACCCTACAGACTAAGACCGGGATGGCATTAAAGTTCATGTGCGTGTAAAGGCAGGCTTCCCAATACTTTTGGTAATATAATGTATATCTAAAACTAAAACATCTTTTTTTTCCATTTTAAATAGAGTAGGGAAGGATTAAAGTCACTGTCAGCTGTTTATTGGTATCTGTTATCTGGCTAGGAAGATTGACTCACCAGAAGTGGGAGAAAACTTAAATATTTTGAGCTATTATCAGAATGGGGATACAGGGGAAATCTTCCAATGGAGACACTTGTTCCTATGACAAATGTCTAAGAAGGTAATCCTCTTGCATAAAAGTGACTTCCAATACCTAAAAATGCATAATAACACAAAATTAGTATGTATTATAAACATGTAAAGCCACTTAACTCCTAACCTAGATGTGTTTTTGTTTTTTATCTGTGGCCCATGCTTTGAGACTTCCCATTGATTCCTGTCCTAACAGGAAGTGAGGGTGAAATTCTCAGGGGCACAGAAGAAAACCTGAGAGAAGGTCACTCATCCATACCCTATCCAGAATGAAAAAAAAAATTCACTGGAGTTGCACTTTAATCTTTCATAGTGTAAAATATTTAAAGACCTATTTTACTCATTTGCATATAAACATATTTTTCACAACTAAAACCAAAGCTCTGTTTGGAAGTTTTTCTCGCTCATTGTGATCTATATACAGATTTCCCTTTCTTTTTAAATTAATTATAATGGTTACCATTGTTTTTCCTTTAAGGAGTCCCATATGGAGAGAATTTACTAGTTTCACCAGCCTGTATAAAATGGAACATGGCTATTAAACAGTGGCACAATGAGAGAATATACCTGCTTTGGGGAGTTGGACCTAAAGGCGAAAATGTAACAGGTCATTATACCCAGGTATCTGTCATTCATTCTGTGTTATGTTATGAAAGGTGTGTAATAAAGTGCAAGTCTAAGAAAACGACTAGACACATGTATCATTTGGATAGGCATTCTTGAAATACACATAATTTCTCAGATGCGGTATGGTATGACATTAGTGCTCCTGCTACTTCTTCAATGGACACGGGTAATGATGCTGATTCTCTGTCCAATGAACAAGCGGGAGGCAGAGAGTGGTGACATGCATTACTGACTCAATAAGATGAATTATCTAATCAAGAACAATATGTATCAACTGCCTGGTTATTCAATGTGGAAAATGTGAGCAAGGGCTTGTGTTGATAGACTTTGAGCTGTTGATAGCTCATTCATTCATTAAAACATGCATTCAACCCGCACCTGACCTCCACCTGAGCTGCATTCAACCTCTTCAGGCTGGTTTTGTATTTGCTTACACTTGTATACAGAGAAAAGGAGATTCAAAGAGCTCCCCTGTGCAAATTCACATGCAAATAACACTTACCCATTCACATTTTGCTCAAAGAAACTCTAACCTAACTGCAATAGAACAGCTCCTCAACAAAACCAGTGAGCCTAACCACACCACTTCTATTCTTCATGAGCTTCTGAGAGGGAGGACCCTACTTTGCTTCGAAATGGGAAGATATTTTAGGAAGATAATTTTCCAGGAGAAATTGAGAAAATCTTTTATACTCACCCATACATTTTCAGTGTCCTCTTTTCTCCAACAGACACATTGCAATATCTTATCAAAAGATCATCCTTGACCCTAAAATACATTTTTTGACAGCCTCTGACCAATGCTGGAGATGCATCAGAGCTGTAAGTGCCCCACATTTGGTGTAGTTGTGGCCACATTAGGCCTTTTTTGGTCAAAGGTTTTTGAAATCCCTGAAAAGATATGCATCTCTGATACCCCTCTCTTTCCTGAATTAAATCTATCCATTATCTTGGTTTCTATCTCCAAAACTGTAAAAAAGTATTTTGAGGATGGTCAAACAGTATCATAGATCTATTGATGATACATCCTGTAAACACAGCCCTGATTCATGGACCCTCTGCATCAACTCTAGGTATGGAGTCCAACTGATTTCTGCCCTGGAGTATTAGGTCCAGCAGCAACATTCACTCATGTGAGTCACCCTACAATAAAGATGATTCATTATTTCAAAACAAGCACATCTTTGCACACTGGTACTGGCTAGTATTCCAGTGCTGTTCTTCTCCAGCAGTTTCTCTTCCTCACGCAGCTACAGTAACGTGACCCCACTGCTGATGGAGAGGGGCAGGGGAGGGATTGTTAGGATGCCGAGGACTTGAAGGCTGTAATAGTACACAAGAAAAATCTGTGGCTTTGTGTAACTGAAAGGCAGGCTTGATCCACCCACTTTCTTGTATAAAATGTTTAGGCAACTTTTAGGTATTTTGCCAAGGTACCCCTGAAGAAACATGAAGGCACTGTGCACCCTGGTTGATAAAGGCTGCCGTAATCCTTCAGAAAATGATGTAAAAAGGGTAAACAATTCACTTAATTACATAGTTATTTAACTGGCATCCCTGAGAGCTTATGGTGGACCCAGGAATCAACAGAGGTCTAAAAAAGATATATGGTAGAACTATTAGCAGCATAATATATAGTACATTCAAGGCCAATGGACTTGTCTCTCTGGGAAAATGATCTGCCTCTTTAGGTTCCAGTAACTGCTCACTCTATGGTAAATGATGCAGTGGACACAGCAGACATACTGTAGAGTATCCGCCCCACCAAGTAAGTGCCTTTATAATATGTCAAAGTCGTTTTTGGGAAGTACTCCCCCAGTACAGTAGTGGGACTTTAATGGCAGTTTAACAATGAAAACAAGGTTTGAATAAAAGCTACTACATTTTATTTTACAAACACATTAAGAAATGTATGAACAGATAGGTACATACATTGATCGTAAAAACATGGTACATAAAATGCAATACACAGATCTTGAGAACTGAAATCTTCTCTGATGTGTGCCCTACATGTTTCGGGACATAATACCCTTATTCAGGGGCAGTAGCATGCATCCAATAAGAATATCAAGATTTCCAGTATTGCAGAGTGGTCGTGTGTACCAAGAAGAAGCCGCCACGGGCAATGGAAGAAAGGACGGGGGATGAAAAGAGGGAGGGGGGGGGAAGGAAGAAAGGAGAGAAAAACACCTTCCTCCAAGCTGAGCCCAGCTAGATGGTCTGCGGGGGGAATGGAGAGTGAACAAAGGATTCCCTCAGTGGAAGGAAATCCACCGCCAGGACCCCCCAATTCAGCCGAAGCCAATTCCTGGGAGGGCCCACTGCATCGCAGGTCAAACCCCCAAGATGGAAGTCCAGGTAGATGTCTTGTATACAGATAGGAAGAATCTGGGTCCCGGTTGGTCCAGAGGGGATCAAGGCAGCGGCTGCCTTGATCCCCTCTGTACTGGGGGGCTGAATTGGGGGGTCCTTGTGGTGGATTTCCTTCCACCGAGGGAATCCTTTGTACACTCTCCATTCTCCTTGCAGACAATCTAGCTGGGCTCAGCTTGGAGGAAGGTGTTTTTCCCTCCTTTCTTCCTTCTCTCTCCCCTCCCCACCTTCCTCTTTTCATCCCCGTCCTTTCCTCCATTGCCTGCGGCGGCTTCTTCTTGGTACACACGACCACTCTGCAATACTGGAAATCTTGATATTCGTACTTGGATGCATGCTACTGCCCCTGAAGAAGGGTATTATGTCCCAAAACATGTAGGACACACATCCGAGAAGATTTCAGTTCTCAAGATATGTGTATTGCATTTTATGTACCATGTTTTTTGTGATCAATGTATGTACCTATCTGATCATATATTTGTTAATGCGTTTGTAAAATAAAATTGAGTAACTTTTATTCAAACCTTGTTTTCATTGTTAAACTGCCATTAAAGTACCACTACTGTACTGGGGGAGTGCTTTCCAAAAACTACTTTGACATAGGGATGTTGGCAGAACTATAGGACCTGTGTGGTGGTTTGAATTTACCTTTATAATATGTCACACCTCACACTTAGGTCATATACATCCTTTTGGAAATGGCAGCCATATTGAGTAATACCTGCCAAAAAAGTGTCCCACACCACGTGTTAACTAAGAAATCTGGCAGACCCATCAAGGGGGTATCTGCCTTGATATAGATTCATGTAAACTTTATGACAAGAGGTCATAAAACATATTCAGATCATAGTTACCATCATAAATAGACACCGGCAGTCATACATTATTTCACAACTGGATTGAATCGGTGCCTCTATAAAAGTCAATAGCTCTAAAAACTCTTAGATAAGAGCCATAACAGATGCTAAGGTCCTACCACCAGGAAAACCCCTTCACACTCATCTGATTCCATACGTAACCCCAATATATTACCTTTGTAGCACTTATTGTTTATAATAAGTCATACAATTGTTGTAATCTGTAGAAAATGGGTGCACTGATATTCTGCATATTTCAGGAGGCTGATACCAAATCAAATTCAGGTACAGTGGAACCTTGGATTACAAGCATAATCCGTTCCAGGAGAATGATTGTAATCCAAAGCACTCATGCATCAAAGCATGTTTTCCCATAGGAAACAATGGAAATTCATTTAATTTGTTCCACAGCACTGCTTGTCAATGCAGTACTATATGTGGCCAGCGATTCGGGGGAGCCTGGTGTATGCAATACCGTATGTGGCCAGGGTTGTGATGGCGCTGGTGAGCTTTTGGAATGGCCAGAAACATTTGAAAATGTTTGGGAACTGTTTACAGTTTCGGTATTTCTGATGGCTTCCGAGGGCCTCCGAGGCTTACCAGCGCCCCCCCATATCTGACCACATGCAGTATTGCATGCAAATAGGCTTAATTCTGCTAGTTTTGCGAGACACTGTGCAAGCCGCGATTGCTTACAACAGAAGATGTAAACGATGTAAACACGGCGGTTCCCCGCGCTGTCAGGCAGCATCTAAGATGTCACTGGGATCAGTTAGATCTCTTATGCCCCTGACAGCCCAGCCCCCTCACAGTTAGAACATGCCCAGGGAACACATTTAACCCCTAGCCACTTGCCGACGGCTGATCGGCAAGTGACGGCGACAGAGTGGCTCTGTAACGCAAAACGCTGTCATACGACGGCGGCCGCGATACAGAGCCTAGTGAGCGCACGCGCTCACTGTGTTCGGGGGGGGCCAGGGAGCGGGTGCGGCGGCTTCGATTGCCGCCGGCTACCCGCGATACCCCCCCCCCCGGAGTGAATGAATGGAGGTCCGTGTATGTAAACATGGACCTCCGCTCTGTGTGAGGGGGAAGGGCTGTGATCACAGCCTTCCTGTACATGAAGGCTGTGACCACTTCCCTTCTCCTGTTAGGGCAGTCCCCCATACAGTTAGAACACGCCCAGGGAACATAGTTAACCCTTAGAGCGCCCCTGCAGGTTAACCCCTTCACTGCCAATGGCATTTACACAGTAATCAGTGCATTTTTATAGCACTGATAGCTGTATAAATGCCAATGGTCCCAAAAAAGTGTCAAAACGTTCCGACATGTCCGCCCCAATATCGCAGTACTGCTAAAAATCGCAGATCGCCGCCATTACTAGTAAAAAATAAAAAAAAAATAAAAACCCCAAAAATGAATTCTCATCATCCGTAAACGTGACCACTTTTGCGCAAACCAATCAATAAACGCCGATTGCGATTTTTTTTTTATCGCAAATATGAGGAAGAATATAAATCGGCCAAAAACGGTGAAAAGAAATGTTTTTTTATATTTTTTTTTTGGATTTGTATTTTAGCAAAAAGTAAGAAATTTGGGTTTTTTTGCAAAATTGTCGCTCTTCTTTTGTTTATAGCGGCGATCAGAAATGACGCAGAGGGGATCAAATACCACCAAAAGAAAGCTCTATTTGTGGGAAAAAAAAGGACGCAAATTTCATTTGGGTACAACGTCGCACGACCGTGCAATTGCCAGTTAAAGTGACGCAGCGCCGAATCGCAAAAAGGGCTCCGGTCCTAAAGCTGGAAATCCTTCCGGGGCTCAAGTGGCTAGAGACCCCCCCAGGTTAACCCCTTTACTGCCAATGACATTTATACAACAATCAGTGGATATTTAAATTTCTGATTGCTGCATAAATGTCATTGGTCCCAAAAAAGTGTCAAAAATGTCCGACATGACCGCCCCAACATCAAAGTCCAGGTAAAAATCGCTGATCGCTGCCATTACCAGTAAAAAAAAAAAAAATGTAAAGACGCCAGAAATGAATTCTCATGGTTTGTAAACGTGGCAACTTTTGCGCAAACCAATCAATAAACACAGATTGTGGTTTTTTTTACCAAAAATATGAGGAAGAATATAAATCAATGAATACATTTTTTTTTAATTTTTTTTGGGATTTGTATTTTAGCAAAAAGTAAGAAATATTTTTTTTTTGCAAAATTGTCGCTTTTTTTGTTTATAGCGGTGATCAGTAATTACGCAAAGGTGATCAAATACCACCAAAAGAAAGCTCTATTTATGGGGAAAAAAAGACGCAAATTTTGTTTGAGTACAACGTTGCACGACCGCGCAATTGTCAGTTAAAATAATGCAGTGCCGAATCGCAAAAAGTGCTCTGGTCCTAACATGGGAAATCCTTCCGGGACTGAAGTGGTTAACACACCTAGAATACACTTGCTTGAGTGAATCAGTTTAAAAAATAAGAAAATTATTGAATTGCCATTTTTTTTACAATATTTGTATGCAGACGTGTCTACCTTGCAGTGAATAACTAAGAGGCATTTGGATTTCTACAATTCTCTTTACATCAGACAAATCCACATTCCAATATTCAGCATAATAATCAAAAAGTGAGAGTTCAGTCATTCTCTTGATTTGATAATTGCCTTTTTTCTTTTACAGTTGGTGACATATCGTACATTTAAAGTGGGCTGTGCTATAAATAATTGTAATGTAAAAGGAATACCCATTGCTATGTATGTCTGTCATTATTACCCCGCGTGAGTATTACATATATATATATATATATTATAAATTCCTCTAAACACCTCTAAATGCTAAAGATACTAAACTGTATCTGAGCAACACAAACTGAAAACACTATTTGATTCATTTTTAACATTCAAAGCAAATTCCCCCATCCATCCATGTCTCCACACTTTATTTGGTTGAGAAATCACTTTGATTAACATCTCCTTAGCATTTCTAGCCATGCCCATCTTGAGTAAGGGCATGTGATTTGTGTAGCATTTAATTCCATCCGCCCTTAGCTTATTGGTACAGGCAGGAGGGTGTGCTTAGCTGGAAACGCCCTTCCTTCGGATAAAAGAAAAAATACCCATGAAGACTCCTGGGGTATATGACATAATTTTGGCCTTGGCCAGAAATCAGAGAGCAACTGAAGTTATGTGTATAAAAAAAGGGTTAAAACAAGCCAATACTGTTTAATATAACTTCTTATCTATTTAATGCCAGCAGTTAAAGGATTAAAAATAGGTAATGTTGATTGAGAGAGTTTAGTTCTACTTTAACTGCTTCAAACACATAATATGTTATGAAGGCTTATCGCCAAAAAAAAAAAAATATATAAAAGCCACAATGAAAACTGGTCACAGAAGGTCTTCTTTCTTCAGCTTGTAGTGCAGGAAGGTCCAATTTGCAGTGCTCATACCACCTCCTGGTGATGTTGAAGCTGCATTAGCATTTATCACAGGGTCCTAAAGCCTTGAAGAGTGATGTCACTCAAAGGGTGGAAACAAGACTGGATGAAGAGGTGTTTTGGGGATCAGGTAATAGTGGATTCACATTGGATAGGTTCAGGAGCGAGTAGGTTGTGAGTTAGGTATCGAATTTGGTATTACGTTGGGCTTTCATCTGCCCCACCCTGAGGATACATTAATAATTATTCAGGACTGTTAATTCTGTGACAGCTATCCTTTCCCAATTATCACGATTCCAGATCATATGATCACTGTGACAGCCAATCCTAGTGCTCCCATGTCTTTATTTATAAAAAGCCAAAAGCAGGACACCTCAACAGAGAGGGGCACTTTGACAGAGTGTACAGGACACCGGGGATGTGTCCTAGAAGGCAGGTATATTCCACCCAATATAGGAGCCATGGTCCCTTTACGAAGGACGATTGCAGAGTCTCAAACCCAGATCGCTAGGACTTCGGTACCTATGGGGTTAAGACCTGGGGGAGGGAGGTCTGAAAGGCAGCAGAGACTCAGTGCACCTGTGTCAAGGAAGTGAGAGAGAGGGAGAGAGCTTCACAAGCTGGACAGCCAGCGTGAGCTCTCTGTATCAACTTAGACACAGGCTGCTGAACCCCTCTGTCTGGCCGGCATGACACCCTGACTCTGGAGGAGCCTAACTGCTGTGGGACCGGAGACTAGCGGTGAGCCTGTTGTTTTTAGTTATCAATACCAGGATGCTGAACTATGTATTTACTTTGGCTGAAGAAAGCTGTCATTTGATTTTGGTTGCTTAAAATAAATATACTGTTTGCTTCAATAAACTGGCTGGCGGTCATTACGGAGCTACCCCCAGGTTACATTTGGTGGAGGAGTGCGGGGCAGAGTATAGAAGCAAAAGCCGTTTTAATGGGCCAGTACCCACGTTTGCATGTCCTGTGGACAGCACAAGCCCTGAAAACCTCAGAAGGCAACATGGAGGAGGTGATAAAAGCTCTGGCTCAGAGCACAATAACCCAGCAGCAGGCCGCCGCAGAAGCCAACCGTCACCATGAGGAGACCACACGCTTGCTGGTCGCTCAGTTCACAGTCCAGCAAGAAGCGACTCAAGCGCAGGTAGCTGCTTTACAAGAGGCAGTACAGCATCTTGCACAGGGACGAGAACACACTGCTGGGATCTCTAGCAATCAGGTAGCCATAAGGGCCAGTCACTACCTGCAAAAGTTGACGCCTAGTGATGATGTGGAGGCATTCATGGCTACTTTTGAGAGAACAGCAATAAGAGAAGGGTGGCCCCCAGACCAGTGGGCTGGTATTGTTGCTCCTTTCCTCACTGGGGATCCCCAGAAGGCATATTTTGATTTGTCAGCTGCTGATGCCAAAGATTACAAATGGCTGAAGGCCGAAATCATGGCCTGCCTTGGGGTGACTACTGCTATGCGGGCCCAAAGGGTACACCGTTGGAGGTACCATCTGGACTGTCCGCCAAGGGCTCAGATGCATGACCTGTGTCAGCTGGTCAAAAAATGGCTGCAGCCAGAGGTGCTAACGAGTTCCCAGATGGTGGAGTGGGTCGTGTTAGACCGGTACCTAAGCTCACTGCCAAATTACATGGACAATGTCATGGAGACCCCAAGACAACAGATGACCTGTGAAGTTCGATGCATATCCAATGCCCAGAGTAGACGAACTGAAAGAGAGGTTGGGACCAGCCCAGTACATTACTACCTTAGACCTCACTAAAGGCTACTGGCAAATACCTTTAACTAAGGAAGCCTGAGAGAAGACTGCCTTTTCTACCCCAGATGGCCATTTCCAGTACAAAAGAATGCCGTTTGGTTTGCATTCCGCTCCAGCTACTTTCCAGAGAGCTATGGATAGAAATTTACGCCCACATCAGAAATACACTTCAGTGTATCTAGATGACCCTGTCACCTTTAGTACAGACTGGGAATCCCATCTCCCCAGAGTGCAGGCGGTCTTAGACAGTGAAGGAAGGATTCACTGTGAACCCAGAAAAGTGTGCCATTGCTATGGAAGAGACCAAGTACTTGGGGTACATTGTGGGTAGAGGGTTGGTGAAACCACAGGTGAACAAGGTATAAGCGATCCAGGCCTGCCCCGCTCAGTCACAAAGAAACAAGTGCGAGCCTTCTTGGGCATCGCGGGGTACTACCGCAGGTTTGTACCCAACTTTGCCACTGTTGCTGCACCTCTCACAGATCTGACAAAGGGAAAAAGTCAGTCATGATAAAATGGGATGACAAGGCTGAGAAGGCCTTCCAGGAGCTTAAAACAGCCTTGTGTCAGTATCCAGTACTGGTCGCTCCCGACTTTTCGGGGGAATTTGTAGTTCAAACAGATGCCTCCAGTGAAGGCTTGGGAGCTGTTATGTCCCAAGAGGTCAACGGGGAGGAACACCCCATAGTTTTCCTAAGTAGGAAATTGACAGCCACCGAGAGAAATTACGCTGTGGTGAAGCGGGAGTGCCTGGCCATTAAGTGGGCCTTGGACTCACTACGCTATTTTCTCCTCAGTAGGAAGTTTCGCCTGGTGTCAGACCATGCCCCATTGACCTGGATGAGACAGAACACACACACAAATGCCAGAGTTACCAGGTGGTTTTTGGCATTGCAAGAGTTCAAATTCGTAGTTGAACATAGACCAGGAAAGCAACACCAGAACGCGGATGCTCTCTCTAGGGTACACTTTAGGGTGTCCCACATTGCCTCGGACACCTCTGCGTCAAGGCGGGGGGGGGTGTGAACAGGACATCGGGGATGTGTCCTAGAAGGCAGGTATATTCCACCCAATATTGGAGCCATGGTCCCTTTAAGAAGGACGATTGCAGAGTCTCAAACCCAGATCGCTAGGACTTTGGTACCTATGGGGTTAAGACCCGGGGGAGGGAGGTCTGAAATACAGCAGAGACTGTGTCAAGGAAGTGAGAGAGAGGGAGAGAGCTAACAAGCTGGACAGCAAGTGTGAGCCCTCTGTATCAACTGAGACACAGGCTTCTGAACCTGTCTGTCTGGCCGGCATGACACCCTGACTCTGGAGGAGCCTAACTGAGCTGTGGGACCGGAGACTAGTGGTGAGCCTGTTGTTTTTAGTTATCAATGCCAGGATGCTGGACTATGTATTTACTTTGGCTGAAGAAAGCTGTCATTTGATTTCGGTTGCTTAAAATAAATGGATTGGAATGGGGGCGTGGCTTGGACTCCGGAGAAGATGGCCGCTTAGACCCTGAGCTCCGCCACCTCACAGCAGCATACAAAGCTCTACGGGACCAAGAACGACATCTTCCGCCACAAAAAGATGGGGAAGTCAGACACCGCCCGCTCAAGATCGCCCAGGGCATCGGGCACACAGCTGAGCGCGAACATCCCCGAGATGTTCCGCTCCCGATCCCGCTCAAGAGAGCCAGCGCCATCACAGGCCTCAAGCCAGGGAGTGGAGGTGAGTCACGGCGGTCCCCACACCCAGCAAGCTAGCCCCTACAACACCGCCTCCACAGCCCCTCCACACCAGGCAATAAGCATGGATGATCTCAAGGGCATAGCAGCAGACATAAAATCCACACTATCCGCAGCCATAGCAGATCTCAGGATAGACATGCAAGCTATTGCCACCCGCATGGATGATATTGAGGACACAGTAGACAGACATGATGCGGCCATTACAGCACACAAGCGCTCCCTGTCAGCACATTCCCAGCAACTAAGAGACATGCACAGAAGCATAGAAGATCTGGAAAATAGATGCCGCAGACATAATATAAGAATCAGAGGACTGCCAGAAACAATAGACAATGACCAAATCACACAAGCAGCAACATCCATATTTAATGATTTACTGGGTAGACCACCTGAAACAGCAGTGGATTTTGAACGCATCCACAGGGCTTTACGTCCTAAGGGAAGAGACACTGACCCCCCTAGAGACATCATTGGATGTCTGGTAGACTTTCGCCTCAAGGAGGAAATAATGAGGCAAGCCAGATTAAGGGGTCGCATACTACATCAAGGCACTGAGATAAAACTGTTCCAAGATTTATCTCCCATAACTCTGACAAAGCGCAGATCACTGAGACCCCTGCTGGACGTTCTCAGGAACCACAACCTACCATATAGATGGAAATTCCCATTTTGTCTGCAAGCTGGTACTGGTAACAGGGTAGCTTATTTGAGATACCCCGAAGACACACCTGCTTTCTGCGACTCACTAGGGATTCCAAGGGTGGAGCTTGACGATTGGTTCCATGATCCCAACCATCCATTGTTTTTTCAAGAGGAACCCATGGATACACACAGAAGGGACACCACCCCCACTCGCAGGAGACGTAGAAGAGGCTCTAATTCTCCTCCACCGTCATCACACAGGCGTCTCCCCAGAGAAGGAAATATACTTGCCTCCCCTGCACACAGGCGCCCCAGGCGTGATTAAGCCCCTCTTCTACAAGAGCATAGCAACTTTCTGTACCCAAAACACTTGAACGAAGACAACCTGTAGCCACAAGTAATTCCCTGCTACACCTTTCTCCACCAGATACAAAGAAAGACACCGAAACCCTATCCACTTACCAGCGTTCCCCACGTCAGACATGTTAGACCCCCAATACGACTTTGTTTGCCTGCCTTTCTGCTTATCTCTTCCACAGATTGTTCTTTAGATGCCGGTTATGCTCAACATCACCACTAACGCACGCAACCCGACTTCGCTCTTGACACCACAGGACACATCATACGAGCGGCTCATACCCATACCAGAAGGTAACTTGCTCTCATCCAAAGACTTCTGCTCCTCATGGGTAAGACCACATTTTCTGCCTTTGGACTTTCATGATCCCTAACTATACAGTTAGGCTCCAGCCATAGAGCCGAGGAACAACAAGAAAAAGACAACCCCTCCTTTGAGACACCCCCCCCCACCACCACCGCACTCTAACGAACAGCTTACCCTATGGAACTTCATAGCGGTCATACCTTTCCCCATTCCCCCTTCCTCTACCCCCTGTTCCCAAAATACTGCAAACGATATCCTCCAAATGGGATGGCTCGAATATGGTCAATAGACTTACCAGAAGACCAGGCCATATCTTCTCCCAAAAACCATACTACAAGTAACGATTCAGCGAGCCTGACTTAGATCCCTTACGGCTCTTCATATGTGACTTAAGTTTTGTTACAGGGCAAAGTGATCACAAAAAGTACTCTTTCCATGATCCCTGATCACCAATCGCTTCGCTTGCCCTAATGGGCTCATATTTTTGGGTACCTTGTGTTAGTTTTACAGTTTTTTCTTTTTTTTTTGTTTCTTTTTAGACTGCTCCTCATCGAGTGCATCTAGTCTCGCCTAAACCTGTCCTCTGGCAGAGGACCCAGTTGGGCCATTTACGGGGCCTGGTGGTCCCTCGCCTTCAGCTAGCCACCCAATCCCCCCAAAACTCAACACTACACTACAGAAGATACTAGAGGTTGGGCTGGCGCTGGAGGGGACGGACAGTAGGTCCCTAAATGTACATAGAAAAATCCCCCGGCACTAAAGCTATATACCCATAACAGTGGGTGTCATACTTTAACGCAATAGTCGTCTGGGGATGCTACGCAACTGGAGAGGGCGAGGAGAAGGGTCTACCCCCACTCCTCCCCCCCTCCTGTGCTTATTGCAAAACTTGTCTGGTTTCGGTTATCGTTCACATAGTTACTGTTTATATTGTTCTAACCCTTCTCTGTTTAAACGAAAGGTTTCGCCTCCTCCACTGGATGACATGCCCTATACAAGAACGCGAGATCACACCAGCGGAACTGAAATCTGCTCTACCCCAACTCAATTGAACACCCGCTTGGAGATCTCTAAGTAGGCACCCTAGTGGAGAAGGTCAGATAACCTGTTTACTTCTTTTCTCTTTTGTCGTTGTTACGCCCTGACTTGGCTACCTAACACACTATATGGTTTAATTGTTTATTACCCTACACCCCCCTTAAAGGGATACAGAGGTGATTATTATCATAAATCCCTGGTGAGCACTCACCTATGACACGCCACTCAGAGCAAACTGGGCTAATCTCCCACATGATACTTCAATACACCCACAATAATCACAACACATAAACACCATAAGATCCTCCCTATTATTACTCTGCCGCTTCACGCACTGTCCCTACCACAAACCTACACAAGCACATAACTCAATTTCTCCCTCACACACACATACAACTACACCATACCACAAACGAGCCACGACGTAAAGTTTTAGACAACCCCCCCACGCATCAATCCCCCCCCTCCACTCACTCTTCCTGTCCCTTCCCCTAGACACCCTCAGCCTTTAACCCCCCTCAACGCCTCCCTAAGACTCCAGGCTGGCTTAGCTGACGCCTAGCGCACTCCCCTACTCACTTGACTACCCCAAACACCCTATATTCAGGTCCAAAGAATATACCCACACAATCATCTATGACTGCAGTGAGAGTGGCGTTGCTACTCTGAACACAAACCCTCCACTTATCCTCATTCATACCCTTGATCTTTCGGTCATCGACTTCGAACCTCTCACGCCCCTACAACAACACAGGTCTCGTACCTGTGCTGACCCTTAGGCGATCTCTGTAAATAAGGTGAGCTAGCAGGTCTAGTCCCACCAACGCCTCACTTCCACATATACCCTCATACCCCCCACTTGAGTCTCATATCTTCAAACGGTAACAAACTTTCAACACGCATCCCCCCCCCTCCCCCACACACTGAACACCTTCCTCTACCCGAAGAGTCGTGTCCCAAATTAGACAAATACTCACTAATTTACAGCACAAAATATAACATGAGGCACTCCAACCCTCACACTTCCAAAGCTTCACTTAAGCTCATCTCCCTCAACGTCAAAGGACTTAACTCACCCGAAAAAAGATCCCAACTCCTGCTCTACTTAAAAAAGGCTAAAGCTGACGTAGTATTACTACAGGAAACACACTTCAAAACAAATCATATCCCTAAACTATCGAATAAAAACTTCCCCACAGTCTTCCACGCTTCTAACCCTGCAGCCAAAACTAAAGGCACATCCATACTAATTGCCAAACATCTCCCACTCGAAATTTCAGACTCATTAATGGATGAAAGCGGCCGTTATTGTTTTATCAAAGGGAAAATCTGGAATCGTCCTATAACCATTGCAAACATTTATAGCCCAAACACAGCCCAAGTTAGCTTCTTCAACAATATAACCCTACAGCTCTCTTCTTTTCAATCAGGTATACTCATTCTTGGGGGAGATTTTAATATCGCCTTAAACCCCCTAGAAGATACCTCCTCAGGCTCCTCCACACTCACCTTCAAGGCTCTCAAGCGTATTAAATCACAACTAAACATACTCTCTCTCCACGATACGTGGAGAACCCTCCATCCCCGCACGAGAGACTTCACATTCTACTCCGCCCCCCACAATAGATATTCTAGGATCGACTACATCTTCCTCTCACAAAAAGACCTTTCCTTCCTCAGAGAAGCCACTATTGAACCACGATTTCTATCTGACCATAATCCGATAACAACCACCATATCCTTCCCCGATCAGATTACCACTCACAAAATATGGAGACTAGACCCCTCCCTCCTGACAGACCAAACTACCCTGACAGAAATTACAGACCATATACGCAACTTTTTCTCAACCAACGACACCCCCGACACGTCCCGCATAACCCAATGGGAAGCCCACAAGTGCGTGATTAGAGGCATCCTAATACAAAAAGCAGCAATAAAGCACAAACAACAAAAAATAAAAATGGAAAAAATTTTCAATCAAATAAGGGACTTAGAAAAAGCACACAAAATATCACAATTAAAGCAAACGCTAGAGAGGTTGGAGGAGGCCAGAGAGGAATTGCGAGATGTAATGCACAAATACACACAGAGGCGCTTTACCCTCGCTCACAAACTTTTTTACGAACAAGGCAATAAAAGCGGTAAACTCCTTGCTCATGCCCTCCAAACCAAGAAAGCCAGCACCACAATAAGAGCCATTCGTGACCACCGTAACAATATACTAACAAAAAATGAAGATATCGCGAAACAATTCGCTCTCTACTACAAAGACCTATATAACCTCCCCCCAGTCCCAAAACCAAATAAAAATCCTAAATCTAGAAGTGACATAATCACAGAATTCCTTACGAAATACGGTCCAACACCAATCTCTCTTGCCCAAAAGAAGACACTAGACAGCCCGATCTCGAAAACAGAATTCGCGCTAGCTATAAAACAAATGAAGACAGGGGAGAGCCCAGGTCCGGACGGATTCTGCCTCTCGTACTACAAAACATTCCAGGATTCCCTGTCCTCCCCTTTTCTTAACACCTTCAACCAGTTGGCTACCCCCCTAGCCTCTCCTCACAACCTACTAGACGCCCACATTTGCCTAATCCCCAAGCCAGGCAAGGACGTTGAGAGACCTCCCAGTTACAGACCCATTTCTCTGTTAAACACAGACCTTAAAATTTATGCCAAAATCCTCTCAAACCGCCTTCTCCCACTCCTTAACTCGTCCATCTCCAAAGACCAGGTAGGCTTCATTCCGGGTAGAGAAGCTAGAGACAATACAACAAAAGTAATTAACATACATCACTGGTTAACCAAATCCAAATACCCTGGCTTTTTCCTGTCCCTGGATGCGGAGAAGGCGTTTGACAGGGTGGCCTGGGACTACCTCAGCGCGGTCCTTCATAGGCTGGGCTTGGGAGACAACCTTATTTGCTCAATAATGTCCCTCTACTCACAGCCCAAAGCCCAGGTTAGAGCGAATGGTGCCCTGTCAGACGCCTTCCCCATTCATAATGGCACACGCCAAGGATGTCCCCTATCTCCCCTTCTCTTCGTCCTCTCACTAGAACCCTTCTTGACCATGATCAGAGCAAATACAAACATTCACGGAATTGACATCCAGAAGAAACAATATAAAGTAGCAGCCTATGCAGACGACATCCTCCTCTTCCTCTCCCAGCCCCTCATCTCAATTCCCAATCTTCTTGCAGACCTCGATCTCTTCCACTTCATCTCCAATTTTAAAATCAATTACACCAAATCCCAAGCTTTAAACATTTCGCTACCCGAAGATCAACTGATACAATGCAAGAGCACATTTTCTTTTGAATGGAGCACAGACGCCATAACATACTTAGGCATTCAAATCCCCAAAACACTTTCCAACCTCTATAATCTCAACTTTCTTCCCGCTCTCAAAACCATCGCTGAAGACCTAAAGAGATGGAACAAAACCAACTTCTCTTGGTTTGGTAGGACAGCAGTCCTCAAAATGAATGTCTTACCTCGCCTCCTCTACCTCCTACAAACACTCCCCATCTCCCTGCCTAAAACTTTCTTTGACCATGCTAAAAAATTGTTCAAAGATTTCGTTTGGAATCACAGAACCCCTAGGATAAAATTCTCTCAGTTAACAAAGCCCAAACTCAAAGGGGGCATCGGCCTGCCTGACGTGCACAGATACTACGTAGCCTGCCACCTACAGAGAATTCTTGACTGGCATCTACACCACCAGACAAAAGATTGGATAGCATTAGAGCACTCCTTCTCACATGTCCCAACTGCCCAAACACCATGGATGAGGAAAAACCACCGCCCACCCGAGCTTACGTCACATCCCACAATCGCCCCATCCATCCTCATTTTTGACAAAACCAACCAGAGGCACAAGATCTCAGCATGCCCTGGACCTCTGACCCCACTCCTTCAAAATCCGACCTTCCCACCAGGCCTACAGCCCCACCCCCTATCAAAGACCCAACCGCCAACTGGCCTAAGACTACACCACCTCACTGAAAATGGGACTCTTAGGGACCGAACCCACATAAACATGAGCCCCGATACCAGACAGCTAGACTCCTTCAGCTACATGCAGATCCAGCATTTTATCAACGGTATAAAAACCTACAAAATTCTGTCTTCCGACCCACCTCCGTTTGACTCCTTATGCTTGGAAGGTAAACCATTAAGACATGTAATCTCCCTATTATACAACATGCTTTGGGACTCGATCCCAGCAAGCGAAAGTAAGACCTGTGAAACCTGGGCACAGTCCCTACAGATTAACATCTCCGAATCTGACTGGACCACCATATTCAGACACGTTCA
>BLSH010306994.1:130471-143543 GCA_018402905.1 Glandirana rugosa
TATATATATATATATATATATATATATATATATATATATATATATATATATATAAATATATACAGTCAGGTCCATAAATATTGGGACATCGACACAATTCTAATCTTTCTAAAATTCTAATCACAAGATGCGCTTTAACTGCAGACTTTCAGCTTTAATTTGAGGGTATTTACATCCAAATCAGGTGAACGGTGTAGGAATTACAACAGTTTGTATATGTGCCTCCCACTTTTTAAGGGACTAAAAGTAATGGGACAATTGGCTGCTCAGCTGTTCCATGGCCAGGTGTGTGTTATTCCCTCATTATCCCATTTACAAGGAGCAGATAAAAGGTCCAGAGTTAATTTCAAGTGTGCTATTTGCATTTGGAATCTGTTGCTGTCAACTCTCAATATGAGATCCAAAGAGTTGTCACTATTAGTGAAGCAATACAAAGGGGACTTCCTGAATATTGTGCCACCGTCCATGAATTCAGAACAAACAAACAAAGTTGTGGGGCACCCCACATGAATGGGACGTTTTCAATGGGCACACCACGAGATAGGCAGAATGAATTGTATAAAAAATATATAATATTTTATTTGTACATGTGAGAACAACTAATCAAAGAGAAATAATATAATTAGCACAACACAAAAACAATAAAGATTGGGTCTACTATATGTAGATTAATTTAGGCATTTATCTGTATATCATTTATCATATATGTTCAGTATACAGGCGCTTACATATAACTCCGAGTCCTCATGGCTCGGGACGGCAATCAGTGGGGCGAGCATAGGGGTCTATCAAAATCCAGACTTCAAGGGGGTATCTATCAGAAGTAAGGATAATGTTACATACATATGTTATAGTATTCAAAGGTTTTGAAGGGAGCAAGAAAAGGGCACCTATAATTCAATATATAGATACGGAGACATTCTTTACATTTACTTTATACTATTAGTACATAGTGTACAGTTCCCTCGGTGGAATTTGACCCTTCATTGAGTGTATAGTCATCTAGGATGGTAAAGAAAAAAACGTATATAAAGTGACAAAGCTTAAGCTAGTGCCCAAAAGTCCCTACCCCCACTGGCCCAATAGGGTCCCATGAGACCTAATATATGAACAGAAATAGACACATACCCTTAAAAACAATTCTAAGAATTCTTGTCTTTGTCACTTTATATACGTTTTTTTCTTTTGATAGACCCCTATGCTCGCCCCCCTGATTGCCGTCCCGAGCCATGAGGAGTTATATGTAAGCGCCTGTATACTGAACATATATGATAAATGATATACAGATAAATGCCTAAATTAATCTACATATAGTAGACCCAATCTTTATTGTTTTTGTGTTGTGCTAATTATATTATGTCTCTTTGATTAGTTGTTCTCACAACTGAAAGCCATAGTTCTGGAGTCCTGAGGAAGCTCGTAGTGAAACGCGTTGACTCCTTGTTCGCGTATAACATACTTTGGCTTAAGGATCTTATTTAATTGTATAGTGTGTTTTGGTAGGGGCCCCTCGACATGCCACTGGATGTGACCCTACGTGGGATTTGCATCACGTGGTACTTGGGGGACTCCCACTTGTTACCTTTCTCCCCGTTTTTTTCTTGTTACTGTATTACTTTTTTTGTGTATAGATATTGTGTTAGATATGTATTTTTCTATGTACAAATAAAATATTATATATTTTTTATACAATTCATTCTGGCTATCTCGTGGTGTGCCCATTGAAAACGTCCCATTCATGTGGGGTACCCCACAACTTTGTTTGTTTATTAGTGAAGCAAGCCATCATTAGGCTGAAAAAACTAAGCAAACCCATCAGAGAGATAGCAAAAACATTAGGTGTGGCCAAATCAACTGTTTGGAACAACCTTAAAAAGAAAGAATGCACCGGTGAGCTCAGCAACACCAAAAGACCTGGAAGACCACGGAAAACAACTGTGGTGGATGACCGAAGAATTCTTTACCTGGTGAAGAAAACACCCTTCACAACAGTTGGCCAGATCAAGAACACTCTCCAGGAGGTAGGTGTATGTGTGTCAAAGTCAACAATCAAGAGAAGACTTCACCAGAGTGAATACAGAGGGTTCACCACAAGATTTAAACCATTGATGAGCCTCAAAAATAGCAAGGCCAGATTAGAGTTTGCCAAACAACATCTAAAAAAGCCTTCACAGTTCTGGAACAACATCCTATGGACAGATGAGACCAAGATCAACTTGTACTAGAGTGATGGGAAGAGGATGGAGAAGGAAAGGAACTGCTCATGATCCAAAGCATACCACCTCATCAGTGAAGCATGGTGGTGGTAGTATCATGGCGGGGGCATGTATGGCTGCCAATGGAACTGGTTCTCTTGTATTTATTGATGATGTGACTGCTGACAAAAGCAGCAGGATGAATTCTGAAGGGTTTCGGGCAATATTATCTGCTCATATTCAACCAAATGCTTCAGAACTCATTAGACAGCGCTTCACAGTGCAGATGGACAATGACCCGAAGCATACTGCGAAAGCAACCAAAGAGTTTTTTAAGGGAAAGAAGTGGAATGTTATGCAATGGCCAAGTCAATCGCCTGACCTGAATCCAATTGAGAATGCATTTCATTTACTGAAGACAAAACTGAAGGGAAAATGCCCCAAGAACAAGCAGGAACTGAAGACAGTTGCAGTAGAGGCCTGGCAGAGCATCACCAGGGATGAAACCCAGCGTCTGTGATGTCTATGCCTTCCAGACTTCAGGCTTTAATTGACTGCAAAGGATTTGCAACCAAGTATTAAAAAGTGAAAGTTTGATTTATGATTGTTAATCTGTCCCATTACTTTTGGTGCCTTAAAAAGTGGGAGACACCTATACAAACTGTTGTAATTCCTACACCGTTCACCTGATTTGGATGTAAATACCCTCAAATTAAAGCTGAAAGTCTGCAGTTAAAGCACATCTTGTTTGTTTCATTTCAAATCCATTGTGGTGGTGTATAGAGCCAAAAAGATTAGAATTGTGTCGATGTCCCAATATTTATATTTATATATTTAAATTTACAAACTGTTACCAGTCAATGTCTCTGATCACTGCCACCCCAGTTATATGATGATGCTGTACTGTACTGGTGACAATAAAATATGTAAAAGATTAAAATAAATTTGTAAAAAAAAAATATATATATTTCATTTTCCAAAAAAGGTGACAAAAAAAATGACAACTTCAAAAAACTTGCCATGCCTCTTACTAAATACATTGGGCTGTCTACTTTCTAAAAATGGGTCATTTTGAGGGATATTTGCACTGTCCTGGCATATTCAGACCTCAAAAAATGAGGTAGTCAGTACATCAGGATTGATCAATTTTCAGATATACCGTATACTGTATACCAAAATGCAGTTTTTTTTTCAAAATGTTTGGTCTTTTTTAATTTATGTAGAAAAAAAAAATAAAAATAAAAACCCCACTGATGATTAACCACTTGCCGACACCAACCGCAGGTTGACGGCGACAAATGGGTTCGATATCGCAAACCGCCGTCTTACGACGGTGGCTGCGAGATTGCGCACTGTGAGCGCGCCGGCTACCCGCGATACCCCCCCCCCGCACTAAAAGAACGGAGGTCCACGTAAGTAAACACAGACCTCCGTTCTGTGAGAGGGGGAAGGGCTGTGGTCACAGCCTTCCTCTACATGGAAGCTGTGATCACTTCCCTTCCCCAGCTAGGGCAGCCCACACACAGTTAGAACACGCCCAGGGAACACAGTTAGCCCTTAGAGCGCCCCCTGCAGGTTAACCCCTTCACTGCCAATGGCATTTACACAGTAATCAGTGCATTTTTATAGCAGTGATCGCTGTATAAATGCCAATGGTCCCAAAAAAGTGTCAAAATGGTCCGACATGTCTGCCCCAATATCACAGTACCGCTAAAAATCGCAGATCGCCGCCAATAAAAACCCCAAAAATGAATTCTCATCATCCGTAAACGCAACCACTTTTGCGCAAACCAATCAATAAACGCCGATTGTGATTTTTTTTAATCCCAAATATGAGGAAGAATATAAATCGGCCAAAACTGATGAAAAAAAATGTTTTTTTGTATTTTTTTTTTTGGATTTGTATTTTAGCAAAAAGTAAGAAATTTGGGTTTTTTTGCAAAATTGTCGCTCTTCTTTTGTTTATAGCGGCGATCAGAAAAGACGCATCGATGATCAAATACCACCAAAAGAAAGCTCTATTTGTGGAAAAAAAAGGACGCAAATTTTGTTTGGGTACAACGTCGCACGACCGCGCAATTGTCAGTTAAAGCGACGCAGCGCCGAATCGCAAAAAGGGCTCTGGTCCTAAAGTGTGAAGTGAAATCCTTCCGGGGCTGAAGTGGTTAAATACCACTAAAAGAAAACTCTTTTTGTGCGAAAAAAATAATAAAAAACTCACAGGGTATGCATTGGATACGTGCAAAATTGTCATACAAAGTGTGACAGCGCTGAAAGCAGGAAATTGGCTTGGGCAGGAAGGCGGTGAAAGTGCACGGTATTGAAGTGGCTAATAAAAAAAAAAAATGGCTCACAGTTTAAATCCACTGTCAACTCAAATGTCCAGCATGTTGAGGGCATGTGATCTGGTATAGCTTAGGAGCATGCTTATTCCCCCCTTTCCAGGCCAGCTAGGATACCTACGAGTAAGCATCTGATATTGATTTTGGGTTGACCAGTCTGGTATGGAAATTCGGGGGGTCCCGCGTCAAATTCTATTTTTTTATTTTTGTTGCACAGGATCCCCTTTAGAATCTATAACAGACAGAGTATAGCAAGAGTATTGATTGAATTGTGCAGGGGGGAAGGAGCCCTATACCATTTTTTTCTTTACACAAATTTTTGCTTACATTCACCTACTAGTCATGAAGCCCCAGATGACAGCAGAATGTGCCAGGTTGTGGACAAGTCACTGGTTGTTAGGATGGCAGCGGTGCCAGCTCCCTAACAACCAGGAGCCCTAAGCGGGAAGCTGTCACGTTTAGCAGTGGTAGTTATATTGCAGCTAAAGATTTCCCTTCACATTGCAGCTAGAGGTTTGCTCAACCAAACATCCATTTGTTCACCCATTCATACAGAAATCACCATAGACTGTGTACACAGTACTGAAGTATCCCTCATATTATTCCCTATGCTTCTCAAACATCCTTAACCTATAGTGTTAGACTATTCAACTCTTATAGTCAAATGTTCTTGTGGCTATTTTTCTCTTACATAGGGTAGGGCTGAGGGGGTGGAGTGATATTGAACATTAAAACCAAACACATTAAACCTCATAAATAATACGATATGACACAAATTATTTTCATTGGAGTAATATGGCACATCTTTTATTACATTACAAGATAATAACATGATTTAGACACCAGTTCTTCAAAAACATACAAGAATTCTGATGCAAACTTTAAAGCCAGGTCCTTGACAGTGCCACCCAATAACATGTTCTGTACCGGCCACCGGCCATCTACAAACAGCTTGGTGGGTACATACCAGTCATTTTTACACCATTATTCACCTGGAATAGCCTGTTCCTTTGTAAACCTGTACTGGCCACTAGCCATCTACAACCAGCTTGGTGGGTACATACCAGAATTTTTTACACCATTATTCACCTGGAATGAATGTGTATGGAGGGGCAGAATGTCCCCTCCGTGCACATATGGGACAAGTGGTAGACAAAGTTTACGGTAATAAAGCATTGGTTGTTTTAAAATAAAATAAATAAATAAATGTTTCAGTTGTACTTACCTATGATTGGTGGGCAAAGCAGGTAACGGTCTTGGCACGAGTCTTGACCTATAAAAGAAAAAAATGAGACGTCAGTACTGAAGCAGACGGCGGGGAATTTGAAGAAGAAGCACGTCCCGCCCTCCCTCCCTTGTCGTGGCCTACTTTATGAGGTTTGAGTCCATTTCGCAAGAAAGGGGACTGTTGAGTAGTATTAACTCTGACTTGAGCTGGTAATAGCTGAGTCACTATTGCTGTTTTGTTAAATATGTTTTTTTAACAGTTAATGGAATATTATATGTTATTGGTATATTAGACCTATAATAAAAGGCCACAGCCATTTTAATCCACAAAGTATCTGGTGTCCATTGTATACTTTAAAGTTATAGCTTACTAAGTAATAAAATAATTTATGTTCTGCCTATTGTCCCATATCCTGCTCCTTTGTAAACCTGTACTGGCCACTAGCCAACTACAACCGGATCGGTGGGTAAATACCAGTCATTTTTACACCATTATTCACCTGGAATATCCTGTTCCTTTGTAAACCCGTACCGGCCACTAGCCATCTAGAACCAGCTTGGTGGGTACATACCAGTAATTTTTACACCATTATTTACCTGGAATAAACATATTTACTTATTAAGAATTTTCCTTCATGAACACCACATAATCATAGATATTTGTGACCACTTGTCCAAACATTACCAATGATCTTACTTTTTTGGCACCATCAAGGACCCACCAATGCTGTCACAAAAATACAATATACCCCACAAGTCTGCCATTCTCTTTGCATACCTCAGTTCCTCAAACCTTTGCACGTTCAATCGTAGCCATATCCATACATTAACTAAGAGGGTGGATGGGCCAAATTGCTCTGTGTGTTCCTCCTTGAGGTTTCCCTAAGCTATGAACACTTCCTCCCTGTTCCCTACATCATATCCTTAAACCATTCTCCACACATTTTAACCCTTCTCCTGCCTTCCAGCCCATCCTGTTATGTGCCCTTTCTCCTATGTGCTCAAGGCAGCCCTTCTTGCATTCGTCTGGTGGAAGGGAACAAATAGAAACCGGGATTACATACTTTTTACAAACATTATAGGTATTATTTATTACAACAGCACATATGAGACATTCACAAAGCAAAAAAAAAAAACAGACCGCTAAGGGTCAACTAAAGATTGAAGTGTACAAAGTAAGGGGTGCAGTAAATTGACCCTCTACTCCTTTAAAAAATGTTACATTTTGTTGCGTTTATTAGCCAGAAAAGCCTCACTTGGGCTTCTCTCTGATTTTGTTTCACTTTGCTACTGGGACCTGCCTTTCCCATATATCATGGCTAAGCCTTGACAGCTACCTCAGTGTCCATTTAGGGTATTCTCATTGGACAGAGGTTGACAACAACCTGTGGAACTTAACCATGTGGTCAAGAGAGTCAAAGTCTAATAGAAAACAAAGTGAGTGAGGGTCACAGAAGAAGCTTTTCTAGGTAATATACCGGACCTAATCATGGTCATCTTGTGGAGTTGGCGCTAGCTGATATGTAACCTGGATGACACCCAGAGATAGATTTACTATAACTGATGCACACAGAATATGGTGCAGCTGTGCATAGTAACCAATCAGCTTCCAACTTCAGCTTGTTCAGTTAACCACTTGACCTCCAGAAGGTTTACCCCCCACCCTAACCAGGCCATTTTTTGAGATACGGCACTGCAATACTTAAACTGACAATTGCGTGGTTGTGCGACGTTGTACCCAGTTAAAATTTTTGTCCCTTTTTCCCACAAATAGGACTTCATTTTGGTGGCATTTGATCACCTCTGTGGTTTTTGCACTATAAACAAAAAAAGAAAGACAATTTTGAAAAAAAAAACAATATTTTTTACTTTCTGCTAAAAAACACATCCAATAAAACATTTTAAAACTCTAATTTCTTCATCAATTTAAGCCAATATGTATTCTGCTACATATTCTTGGTAAAAAAAAAATATCCCAATAAGCATATATCGATTGGTTTACGCAAAAGTTACAGCGTCTACAAACTGTGGGATATTTGTATTTATTTATTTTTTTAATAGTAATGGCGGCGATCGGCGACTTATAGCAGGACTACGATATTGTGGCGGACAATTTGGACACCTAACTGACACTTTTGACACATTTTGGGGACCAGTGACACTAATGCAATGAGCGGTGCAGGGGTGATCAAAGGGTTAACTGTGTGCCTAGGTTGTGCTTACTCACTGTGGGGGAGGGGCTTTGACTAGAGGAAGGCAAAGATCTGTGTTCCTGCTTAGCAGAAACACAGGATCAGTACGTTCCTTTCTGACAGAACGACAATCTGCCTAGTTTAGATTGGCAGATTGTCCTTCTACCTGTGCCCTGTGTAATCGGCGGGTGCCGGCGAACATAGAGTCATCGTTAACCGCTGCTGGGGCTCCCCCTGTGTAGAATCACAGCAGAAGCAGCACGCCGACAGCACGCACGCGCCCCTGGCCCAGAGGTGTCAGATAACGTACTAGGTACGTTATCTGGTGCTGAGCAGCCGGCCTACTGCGGCAAATGTATTGTGGGCGGTCTGCAAGTGGTTAAGTTTTGACAATAGAACCTGGAAGTTGATTGGTTACTATGTACAGTTACACCAGATTCTGTGTGCACCAGTGTTAGTGAATCTCCCCCCTACTGTCAGGAAGGTGTTGATGCGGGGGGCAGCTCTGGGTTGCAAGTGAATATTGCAGCAAGAAGGAGAGAACTATGGGAGGGACTTTTGGAGTCACCAATACAAACAAATAATATAAGAAAACATACTAAAGTTTATTGCATGTTTGGTTAAAACAAATACCTGAACAAAATTCATACAAACAACAAATACAAGTTCAAGGATAAACAGGGCTGGACTGGGACAAAAATTTGGCCCTGGACCGACACACTTTAATTTTTCAAACACACACAAAAACAAGTGAACAAGTGAAGTGGGAGGACTAACGTCATGCAGGAACATTGTTACAGCCTCATTGGCTGGAATTTCAGAAACCGGCATTGCTGCACAGCCATTGGCTGCCATTGGCTGCGTTTCAGCAATGCAGCGGCGCTGAGGGCTGAGCCGAGTTGCACACATGAAGTGAGGTGATGGGTAGTGTAGATGACAGGTCTCTCCCATACCCCGCGATTCAGTGACGGTGCCCACGTTGCACCTGAATCGCACACTGAGATCTGGGAACTGCTGGGGGTGTCAATGTAGAGTTAATGACACCCCCAGATCAGTCCGCAGATTGCATTGCCATCTGTCAAATGGTACAGGAATCGGATTGCATAGATGTGAACACACATGTGATCTGATTCCAGGGTCCTGCTCCATTTTGGTGCGCATGCAATGCAAATTCAGCCATACAGTTTGTATGGCTGAATTCGCATTGCACAGACATTATATGTGATCTGCACAACAATGTAATGCGAATCACATGTGATGTCTGTCATCGTACTAGTGTGAACCGGGCCAAAGGATCAACAGACTTTGAGATGTCATATTGAATTTAAACATAGAATCAGTAACTTAAGCCTGCAAGCAAGATCTAATGCATACAGAGACTCTTCTTTTCACAATCCAATATCCTGAATGAATTATGGCTCTTCCTGTGTAGAAAACTGAAGTCATTGTTACATTGCTATAGCACAATTGTGCTGCTGACATTTTATCTTTGCTGTGTTCATGTGTTTAACATATTATTGTAAAGACCTGGAGCCTTATGCAGATTATTACCCTCCATGACATCCCCTGCTGTTACCTCACTCCTGCACTAAACAGAACTAAGATTGTTTCTATGCTGAAGACAAATATACACCACAGATAAAATATATACACAATGTATATGTAGAGGGGTCAATGTTGGTAACATGTCAGATGACCCCTCCCCTCCATGTATTCTTCAGACTGTGCCAGTATGACCCCAGCAACCCCTATCAGTCCCACAGCCTTACCTGTGTCACTAGCTGCAATCTCACAGTCACTGCAGCCGGGGTCTCCTCTTCTTCCTCCTTAGGTCTGGCCTCCAGCCTCAAGGAACCTCACCCCTGATCCCTCCATTCTCAGACTTCCTTACACCGGCCTCCCCAGGTCCCCCTCCTCGCTGAGAGCCGAGTCCCATCCAGCCTGCTCCTTCTCGGTCAGTCCTCCGGCCTCCACCTCCCTGAACAGTCTCAAGCAGCAGGCGGGGGTGGTGAGGCTGCCGCTGGTGGGGATCAGGCAGCCCAACCTGCGGTAGGGCGCCCTGCGGTCCTCCTTGTTCATGATGGACTCAGGGTGCGAGAGCTCCTCACAGCCATCTGCAGGGGGGATGAGGTGGAGGATGATGGGAGCGGGGGAGGGGCTCAGGCTGCTGGGAATCCCCCCGAGGATCGGATCACGGAGGAGAAGGCAGATGACTGCCCATGACAGTCCATGCAAGCCGCTCCGCTTAACCAGATGTTTTCAGGAATGGGTACTAAGGAGCACTGGGGATGTCTGCTGTTAGCACCAAGGGCGATTCCAGGATCTCATCTGCAGCCTCATACCAGCGGCCGTGGCTATGCCCCTGTCAAGCTTTCACTCAAACCGGCCCACTGAGCCATCGGCCCACCGGGAGACTCCCGGTAGTCCTGATGGCCAGTACATGCCTGAGGATAAAAGAATCTCCATTCGTCAAGAAAGCATTGGAACCCAAAAGGGGACCCCTACGCATTTCACCTCACTGAGTCTTCTTCAGGGAGTTCTTATGAAAAATGCAATGAATAGAATTTACAAGGTAAATAAAAATCAATAATATAAAGTGGAAAACAAAGAAAGAAAATGGTATGTACATGTACAGCATATTATTTGTTATAAATATAACTCACAATATATCAGTTGGGAATTGGGAAACATGTATAAGCCGATGTAGAAGGAGCCATAGACATAGAGATGATACTCAGTGACCAAAATCAAGACTAAAGTCAACATAGAGTAAGCTTGCAGAGAAATGCATGGATGGATACGTATTACCATAAGGGCTATGATGCAAAGGACTGCCATAAACACTTACTTGATGAATTAAATAGATTGCTTGTGTCCAGACGTGCAAGGAGTTAAAATGTACACATCCTTAATGATGAAAGATACTAAAAGGGGAAGAGCCAGTAGAAGGAGCCAGAAATTGTGCAGCTGCTTTATCTAGAGGAGAACCCCCAAATGGAAAAAGGGGGACACGTGTTATGGGCAGGCTAATGTAATACATAGGACTATTAAAGTATTTGAATGAAAAATATAAAACATAAAAAAAAAAGTGGGAGGGAGAAAAAATATATTTACCCAAAGTGTTGTCTTTATATATGAAGAAAGGTAAAGAGGTTACAAGCAAGGCCTCTATATCCAAAGGCTGAAAAAACTTTACTACCTAGGTTGAAAAACCAGAGAGAGATATAAACAGCCTAATGAAGGCAACATTATAATCAATATAACATAAAAGAAAAAAGCCAAAAATAAAGACCACAATACAGGCTTACCCCAATGCAGCACTGCAACCACACATACTGGATGTCTTGAGCATACTGGAGATTCAGAGGATGCTGCTAAAAAATCAGCAGCTCCTACTAATAAATCATAAAAAAGGGTGGAGTTTAAAATGTGCATCAATAGGCCCAAAGGAGATAAATCTCAATAGCCAATACACACTAGGAAAAGGGGAGGGGGACTAAAAATAATGTCAGGTGGATCCCAGTAATAGATGGACATTGACCAATTGAAATGGGCCATTTGAACAAATCGTGGCAAACACAGCGGGAGCTGTGTGTTAAACAGCCACCATAGTGTCCCCCACCTTGCATCCGAAGGGGTGACGTCACTTCAGATGGGCTGCCAGCGTGTCCCTCCATGTCTCTGGGGCCGCACATCGCCTGCTGGTACCATCGTATCCACTAGGTACGCACACCCAGGGGTTCCATGACGTGTATTGATTATTGAGATTTATCTCCTTTGAGCCTATTGGTGCATTTGACTGCCGTTGGCACATTTCAAACTCCGTCCTTTTTTTGATGCTTTATTAGTAGGAGCTGCTGATTTTTCAACAGCATCCTGGGACTCTCCAGTATGTTCAAGACATGCAGTACTATTCCAGTAGTATTGGGGTAAGCCTGTATCATGGTCTTTATTTTTGGCTTTTTTATTTTCTGCCATATTGATTATAATGTTGCTGTTATGTACCAGGTAGGGAGCCTGGCGGCAGGGGATGGCCTCTCCTATTACTTTGGTTCGAGGGACTGCTGGGACTGAGACAGCGGCCACAAAAGCACGGCGAGGTATTAGTGCCTGTGGTAGTCCAATGGTGTCCGCCAGCAGGAGGTCAGCAGGGTCGCTGGAGATGGAGATGACTTCCTGACAGTTGCCTTCATTAGGCTGTTTATATGCCTCTCTGGTTTTTCAACCTAGGTAGTAAAGGTTTTTTCAGCCTTTGGATATAGAGGGTTACCTTGCTTGCAACCTCTTTACCTTTCTTCATATACAGTATCTCACAAAAGGGAGTACATCCCTCACATTTTTGTAAATATTTTGTTCTATCTTTTCATGTGACAACACTGAAGAAATGACACTTTGCTACAATGTAAAGTAGTGAGTGTACAGCTAGTATAACAGTGTAAATTTGCTGCCCCCTCAAAATAACTCAACACATAGCCAATAACCAGACTGTACACTTTACAAAGTGCAGTTGCTCCAGAGCTTAGTACAGGGTTTCTCAACCAGGGTTCCATGGAACCCTAAGGTTCCTCCAGAGGTTGCTAGGGGTTCCTTGAGCAATGGTCAATTTCTACCTCTCAGATAAATTCCCAATGACACCATTGATCTTTTTAACTATCTGTAAGGGGGTAATTCTTCCCAATAACCACAAGTGTAAGGAGCATTCTTCCCATTTACCATTACCATGGCCTTATACATTGATTTGTATTTGTTTGTTTTTCCTTTCCCTTAGAGGTTTTTTTTCTCTTTTTTTTCTCTTTTTTAACATTTGGCTAAAACAGTTTTTATTCAGTACTGCTTGGACCTTGAAGAAGGGGAGATACCCCGAAAGCTTGTCCTGAAAAATGTTATGTTAGTGCAAATAAAAAAAGTATCATGGACAGTACTCAATTTTCTCTCCCATTTACCATCACACTAATGTATCATGAGTTGTAGATTTTAAATTTTTAGCAGGGGTTCCCCGAGAATTATTTCAAGGGTTCCTCAGTGTTGAAAAGGTTGAGAAAGGCTGGCTTAGTAAATGGGCAGACGTTCTGCTGACTTCCACCATCCAATCACGTGCAAGCAAAAATGCTGTTTT
>BLSH010306994.1:159107-176225 GCA_018402905.1 Glandirana rugosa
CCTACCGTATGGGGTCCACGCCGGAGTGGTCTTTGTGGTCACAGTAAACAGAGGGAAATGTAACATTTCGCAACACGTTTGACGACCGTGATATATTTAGGACATATCTTTAATTTGGGTGTAGTAATTTTTGATTGTTGTTTACCACATAATATACGACAAGTATGAGTCAAGAAAATGAGTATAATACAATTGTAGTCCCACTTCTCCTCTCAGCCAGCAAGACTGGAGGCTACCTACAGAATACCTGTGCATCGCATGCGGGCAAAAAACTGCCATTCACAAGAATGTGTGCTTAAAAGAGAAGCGTGGACTTTTTATTTTGGCACATTTTTTGCAGAATACAGAAAACGAATCTCGCAGTGACTGACTGAGTATGAACAGCATATAATACACCATTTGTTGTTAGTTTTTAATGATGTGGGTTTAATTTCTATACAGGATTTATATAGTGCCAGCAGTTTGCACAACGCTTTACAATGTAAAGGGAGACAAATGACACTGGTGTTTCTGGTGAGGCCGCACCTGGGGTATGCCATCCAGTTCTGGGCACCAGTCCTCAGGAAGGATGTCCTGGTATTGGAAAGGGTTCAGAGAAGGGCAACAAAGCTAATTAAGGGATTGGAGGACCTTAGTTATGAGGAAAGATTACAGGCACTGAACTTATTCTCTCTGGAGAAAAGACGCTTGAGAGGGGATATGATTTCAATGTACAAATACTGTACTGGTGACCCCACAATAGGGACAAATCATTTCCGCGCAAGGGAGCGCACAAAGACATGTGGCCATTCAGTAAGATTAGAAGAAAGGCGGTTTAACCTTAAACTGTGTAGAGGGTTCTTTACGGTCAGAACAGCGAAGATGTGGAATTCTCTTCCACATGCAGTGGTTTCCGCTGGGAGCATAGATCATTTCAAAAAACTATTAGATGGGCACCTAAGGGACCATAGCATTGAGGGATATATAATGTAATACTGACATAAAAGCACACACATAGGTTTGACTTGATGGACTTGTGTCTTTTTTCAACCTCACTAACTAGGTAACTAGGTAACTATGTAACTACAGTGTATATGTAAAGCCATTGTACCAGGAGTCTTTTAAAAAAAGAAAAAAATCTGTAAAATCCTGTTTGACATGGAGCAAGGTGTCTTTCCACCAGTGCTAAGGTTGTCCTCTAGCAAATGTTTGGTTACCAGCATGATGCAGAAAGTGAGATAAAATTAGCGCCTGGCTTGCTTGATAATTACGGTATAGACACACTTCTAGGTAGAAATAGAGATGGTTTCGTGACTAACTAATAGTTACATAGTTACATAGTTAGTCAGGTTGAAAAAAGATCATCTAGTTCAACCAAAAAAATAAATAAATAAATAAAACAGAAAAATTATATCTAACCATACAATCCCTTATACAATCCTTCACCCACAGTTGATCCAGAGGAAGGCAAAAAATCCCAGCAAAGCATGATCCAATTTGCTATAGCGGGGGAAAAATTCCTTCCTGATCCCCCAAGAGGCAATCGGATTTACCCTGGATCAACTTTACCTAAAAATGTTAGTACCCAGTTATATTATTTACATTAAGGAAAGAATCCAGGCCTTTTTTAAAGCAATCTACCCTGCTGGCCAAAACCACCTCTGGGGGGAGTCTATTCCACATTTTCACAGCTCTAACTGTGAAGAAACCTTTCCGCATTTGGAGATGAAATCTTTTTTCCTCTAGATATAAAGAGTGCCCCCTCGTCTTTGTGATGACCTTAAAGTAAATAACTCAACACCAAGTTCACTATATGGACCACTTATGTATTTGTACATGCTGATGATATCCCCCCTTAATCTCCTCTTCTAAAGAGAGAATAAATTCAGATCCTCTAATCTTTCCTCATAGCTGATCTCCCCCATGCCTCTTATTAGTTTGGTTGCCCTTCTCTGCACTTTCTCCAGTTCCCCAATATCCTTTTTGAGAACTGGTGCCCAAAACTGAACTGCATATTCCAGATGAGGTCTTACTAGTGATTTGTACATGGGCAATATAATGTCTCTATCTCTGGAGTCCATACCTCTCTTAATACAAGAAAGGATTAGCCATTAGTTACATTCAGCTGGGCTTGTTTAGTTGAATCTAATACATTTCTCTTCTCATCCAAGCAGTTTTTTCAGTTCTAATGAGAGTCAGGATATACTCCAGTAAGTATAGTTACATAGGTAACTTAATCAAATCCGATCACCATGTGCATCAAGGAAGAGACTGTAGGAACGTTGTCTTTGCTGTCTTTTTAACTACCCCTCAGTCCTCCTAGGACCCTTTATCATGCAATAAATATATGCATTGTAGAGGCATTAATGCAAGGTGAAGAGACTCCAAAGAAACACTGGGTGCCATGATATGTGTGGACCAATCACTGTGTGCATCAAGGTAGAAACTGACTGTTCAAGAAAAGGATGAAAGGATGTATTGATCCTTTAATTTACATGGGTGAACATGTCAAATGTTGTCCAATGATCAGGGTAGGGATATGAAACATTTCCAAATGCTCCTGGTAGCCAGCTACCATGATAATGTCTATCTAGGATTCAAGTCACTTCAAAAAGCTGGAGAGAACCAATTTTTTAGTTCATGGCAAGAAGGATGTATCTTTCATTCAAAATCAGAACATGCAATAAAAAAGTATTAATTGAAGTATTAATTTGCAAAGGTAATTTATAGTGGTTTTCCACATCTCTACTAGCATGATCATTCTGCAATCTTTGGTGCATTTCCCTTGGAACTTTTCTTTTTCTGTGGAACCATGACAGAAATGAGTTCCAAAGCTGAATTAGCCACACAACAGTTATCTGGGAATTATCATGCCATAGGAGGCTTCAGTTGGGATTTTTAGACTCACTTACCAGCATGTCTTTGGAGTGTAAAAGGAAACCGGGGTACTTGGAGAAAACTCACCCAGAGAACACGCAAGACTAAAAATTAAAAGAAAAATGTTATTTAACAGTTGGGTTAATATGAAATACCACACATGAATCTTATTTCGTTTTCTAGTAGTGTTTTAGGCTTCTTTTTTAAATTTTTGACCTTGTCTTTTTTATTGTAAAAAGTCTGTTTGCAGAGCTCAATAACTCAAGATGGAGTTTATACACATGCATACATAAGTTAGACTGGTCATTCCTTGTTTATTAGATGCCTCAATACAAGATTTTAATTCGAAAAACAAAGTATCTTTTGTCTCTTTCGATAACTCACAGTCCTCTGAGAACCCTTGGTCATGTGAAATATTTATATATAAAAAAAAATTAAAACAAAAAATACTTAATTTAAAAAAATTACAACATCAATGTAAATACTGAAAAACCTAAAGAAAAATACAATAAAATAAAATATAGGAAAGTTTCCCTTTAATAACAAACCCTCTTTAAGAATGCAGTATGGAAGGTGTTTATTATTGCGGGCAGCAAAATCTTATTATAGAAAGATACAGTGATTATGTTTATAAATTCATGGTTTACTTAATGTCAAAACTTTAAACTCGCTTCTACTCTATGAAATATCTTCTGAAAATTTCCAATCACATTCTTCTGGAAGGAATCGAATGGCAAAGCCATAAAAAGCAGATAAAATGCACTGAGTAGATTGTAATAAGGCATTAAATGGAAACACTCCATGGTCAAATAAGCAACACAATATGTTTGGCAGTTTGGTCATAAGCCATTAAATGGAGAAGCAAATGACAGTATATTTTTAAGGATTCAGCTAATCCGTACCCCAGTGCGATAGCAAACATTTTGGAGCCTGGGGGCGAACAGACAAAAACCTATTCCAACTGAGGTTTATGTTCAACAGAGTCGAAGACAATACAAAATGCAACATCTCCGCACATCGTCGTCATGCTAGTGTGCTTCTATTTAATAAAAATAAAACTTTAAGGAACTGTGCACTGAAAAGTCAGCTATAACATCTGACAACAAGTATGGTCGTCTATATTAAAGAAGCACTCTAAAATAATAATTAAAGCAAATATATTGTTACAAATGTATCCTCTATGTAGCCTCAAATTGATTGTAAAGTCTCATTTTTTTCTATAAAAATAACAAACATGTTATACTTACCTGCTCTGTGTAGTGGTTTTGCACAGAGCAGCCCCGATCCTCCTATTCTTGGGTCCATCTTCAGCGCTCCTGACACCTCCCTCCCTTTGAGTGCCCCCACAGCACGCAGCTTGCTATGGGGCACCCAAGTAGAGTGGCTGCTCTGTGTGTCCATTTAGACACAGAGCCATGGTTTGACCCTGCCTCCTCAATATTCTCGTTGGCTCACTGACTTTGATTGACAGCAGCGGGAGCCAATGGCGCCGCTGCTGTGTCTGGACGGCCGAGGCACTCGTGGACATCACTGGATCGAGGTAAGGCTCAGGTAAGTATTAGGGCCGCTGTTGCACACAGAAGGGTTTTTATCTTCATGCATAGAACGCATGAAGGTAAAAAAAAAACTTCTGCCTTTAGAACCACTTTAACCTCCTCACACCCGCGCTATAGCCGAAAGAGGCTACATTGAAGGCCTAAATTGCCGGGAGGGCGTTCATGAGCCGTGCATGAGCTTCCTGCATGACCCCTATCGGCCGCACGCAGCCGCTTACCACGTGATCAGCTGTCAGCCAATGACAGCTGATCATGTGATGTAAATAGAAGCAAGTAATTGACTTTTTTTTCTCCTCACGTTGACAGTGTGAGGAGAAAAAAAGCGCCTATTACCAGCTTTTGTAAAGGGGTCATTGGTTAGCAGTGCCCACCAGTGCCATCTACCAGTGCCACCTATCAGTGCCCATCTGTGCCTCATCATCAGTTCCACCTATCCATGCTGCCTATCAGTGTCACCTACCAGTGTCCATTAGTGCCACCTATCAGTGTCACCTATCAACACTGATCATTTATCAGTGCCCTTCAGTGCTGCCTATCAGTGCCCTTCAATGCCACCTATCAGTGCCCATTAGTTCCACCTAACTGTGCTGCCTATCAGTGTCACCTACCAGTGTCCATTAGTTCCACCTATCAGTGACAATCAGTGCCACCTGTCAGTGCCACCTATCAATGCCCCTCAGTGCTGCCTATCAGTGCCCTTCAATGCCATCTATCAGTGCCCATCAGTGGCACCTATCAGTGCAGGCTCATCAGTGCCTCCTGGTCGGTGCCCACCAGTGCTGCTTCGCCAGTGCCCATCAGTGCCACCTATCAGTGCTGCCTTATCAGTTCAGCTATCAGTGCCCATCAGTGTAGCCTATCAGTGCCCATCAGTGCAGCCGCATCAGCGCACATCAGTAAGGAGAAAAATTACCTGTTTGCAAAATTTTATAACAAACTATGAAACAGTTATTTTTTTTTTCAATTTTCCGGTCTTTTTTTGTTTGTTTAGCAAAAAATAAAAACCCCAGTAATGATTAAATACCACCAAAAGAAAGCTCTATTTGTGTGAAAAAAATGATAACAATTTCATTTGGGTACAGTGTTGCATGACCACGCAATTGCCTTTCGAACAGTGAGAGCGCTGAAAGCTGAAAATTGGCCTGGGCGGGAAGGGGATTTAAGTGCCCAGTAAGCAACTGGTTAAAGTAGAACTGTGCTAAGGACATGTGAATATTTATTTATTCTTAGCAAGCAGTAAATAAGTAATTTACGTGGAGGAAAAGCCTAAGTCTAATTATTCTTTAAAAATGTTCCCTCTGCCCTCCTCCTACCTTTCCTAACCGCTCTGGTCCTGCCATGTGATCCCGCAGCTCCGGCTCCCCATGACAGTGAGCTGTGGGGTCAGGATGGAGCTCGAAAATTTTCTGGGCCATGGGAGCCTATGGGTGTCATCATGACTCCCGGGATTCCCAGATATTGTTGAGCACTCTCTAAGTTGGCGCTGCAAGATCGCATGACTAGACCGGGGCGGACTAGAAACAGGTAAGAACACACATGTTCTTTAAACAGGTTAGGCAGGATAGGTAATAGGAGGGGGGAAACAACATTTTTTTTTTTAAATTGTTAGACTTAAGCTTTTCTTCCAGTTTAAAATGTACTGCCAAAGCTTTTGTTTTTCTCCATAGCTTAAGATCTTCCTCTCCCAGTAATGACTTGGCAGTCTGTCGGCCTTCTAAGACAGCAAAGTGCTGAGACCTGACTTGAACAACTTCACTGATTTTCTTATGAAGTTTGAGGATGAATTGCTCCACAGTGTCTGCAACTACAGAGGCCAGTAAAGGCTTGTGTTACAGCGTATTTACTTCCTGTTAAGAATTTATAAACATTTGAATATCTATAGCCTGACCACAGCTCTACTTATAAAATATGTTCAGGAATTCTATTCAGGTAAAGCTGTAGTACAACAGGTCATCCCACTGCTTAGCCCCCTAATGCCGGCAGTACACATACAGTCAGGTCCATAAATATTGGGACATCGACACAATTCTAATCTTTTTGGCTCTATACACCATCACAATGGATTTGAAATGAGACAAACAAGATGTGATTTTATTGCAGGCTTTCAGCTTTCATTTGAGGGTATTTACATCCAAATCAGGTGAACGGTGTAGGAATTACAACAGTTAGTGTATGTGCCTGCCACTTTTTAAGGGACCAAAAGTAATGGGACAGATTAACAATCATAAATCAAACTTTCACTTTTTAATACTTGGTTGCAAATCCTTTGCAGTCAATTACAGCCTGAAGTCTGGAATGCATAGACATCACCAGATGCTGGGTTTCATCCCTGGTAATGCTCTGCCAGTCCTGTACTGCAACTGTCTTCAGTTCCTGTTTGTTCTTGGGGCATTTTCCCTTCAGTTTTGTCTTCAGCAAGTGAAATGCATGCTCAATCGGATTCAGGTCAGGTGATTGACTTGCCCATTGCATAACATTCCACTTCTTTCCCTTAAAAAACTCTTTGGTTGCTTTTGCAGTATGCTTTGGGTCATTGTCCATCTGCACTGTGAAGTGCTGTCCAATGATTTCTGAAGCATTTGGCTGAATATGAGCAGATAATATTGCCCAAAACACTTCAGAATTCATCCTGCTGCTTTTGTCAGCAGTCACATCATCAATAAATGCAAGAGAACCAGTTCCATTGGTAGCCATACATGCCCACGCCATGACACTACCACCACCATGCTTCACTGATAAGATGGTATGCTTTGGATTATGAGCAGTTCCTTTCCTTCTCCATACTCTTCTCTTTCCATCACTCTGGTACAAGTTGATCTTGGTCTATTCTGTCCATAGGATGTTGTTCCAGAACTGTGAAGGCTTTTTTAGATATTGTTTGGCAAACTCTAATCTGGCCTTCCTGTTTTTGAGGCTCACCAATGGTTTACATCTTGTGGTGAACCCTCTGTATTCACTCTGGTGAAGTCTTCTCTTGATTGTTGACTTTGACACACATACACCTACCTCCTGGAGAGTGTTCTTGATCTGGCCAACTGTTGTGAAGGTTGTTTTCTTCACCAGGGAAAGAATTCTTCGGTCATCCACCACAATTGTTTTCCATGGTCTTCCGGGTCTTTTGGTGTTGCTGAGCTCACCGGTGCGTTCTTTCTTTTTAAAGATGTTCCACACCTAATGTTTTTGCTAACTCTCTGATGGGTTTGTTTTGTTTTTTCAGCCTAATGATGGCTTGCTTCACTGATAGTGACAGCTGTTTGGATCTCATATTGAGAGTTGACAGCAACAGATTACAAATGCAAATAGCACACTTGAAATTAACTCTGGACCTTTTATCTGCTCCTTGTAAATGGGATAATGAGGGAATAACACACACCTGGCCATGGAACAGCTGAGCAGCCAATTGTCCCATTACTTTTGGTCCCTTAAAAAATGGGAGGCACATATACAAACTGCTGTAATTCCTACACCTTTCACCTGATTTGGATGTAAATACCCTCAAATTAAAGCTGAAAGTCTGCAGTTAAAGCACATCTTGTTCGTTTCATTTCAAATCCATTGTGGTGGTGTATAGAGCCAAAAAGATTTGAATTGTGTTGATGTCCCAATATTTATGGACCTGGTTGTATACTTAAGACATGAAATATAAACCATGCACATCCTTCTGTAATGTGTACTTGTCTCAATTAAGAGTGTCATTTCTTCGGAGGAAGCGCTGCCCGATAGATGAGATAAGTGCGGGGTTGGTGACTGAAATGGGGGAAGGTGGCTGTGGGTGCATTGTTTGCTGCCACCCCCCCAAAAACATATATCACCACTGGGTGTAGAGAAGAGAAGGCTGCAGATAAACAGGTACAGTTAATATAGGAGTATTTGATTAATCCCTGAATATCACCTGGTGCCCGTCTCTTCACTGGGTATATGGAAGGGTTTACAACCACTTTAACACCAAGCTGCCACATACTGTATATGGGCTGCTGGGAGGGAGGCAGGGCGTTGTGCTGGTTAAGTGCCGCCAGGGGGGGGGGGGTTGGTGGTTGTTTGCCACCCCCCCAAAAAACCTCACCAGCTGCCACTGCAGTTTACTATGCTTCAGTTATGAATGAACACAGTGAGTGATTATCACCGATCACTCACTGTGTTCATTTAAAAAAGAAAGGGGCCTGTAAGTTACATATTTACTGACCCCTTCCCTTGCTCTCCATCCTGAAATATCTCACTTTGTACCTACAGCAGCAGCCAGAAGTAGAGGAGGATGCCAGCAGCTCTATAGAGGGGGGCAGCAGGGGGAATATGCACAGCATGGCATGATTAGGGTGTGCCCAGGCACGCCCAGCACACCCTGTATATACGCTTATGTTAAGGTACATACCCCAGCAGGGCGGTTTCACAACCCCCACCATGTTCTGGGACAATCAACATCTGCCTTATCTCCTTTCATGGAGATTTTATCAAAAGTGACTTAGTTACCCATGTGGCTATAAATACTGGGGTATGTTCCTGACACTGATTTGAAATGAAGCAGTTGCTTGGATGAGTGATAAAACAGGTCCAACATTACAGAACAAGTCCAGCTAAATGTGACTAACTACTACTAGATATACCATGACCTGAATAAATGAGAACATTTACAGACTCCCAGGCCTCATGCACAATGGATGTTTTAGTAACTCTCTTAGACTCCTTTGGCAGCAGAATTTTGTCAGAAAAAAACACCTGACACTTGTAAACTAGACATGTGCGTTACAAAAAAATGTGTTTCCTTCTGTGTAGTTTAGATTCGTTAACCACTTAAGGACCGGAAGTATTTCCCCCTTAATGACCAGGCCATTTTTTGCGATACGGCACTGCATCGCTTTAACTGACAATTGCGCGGCTGTGAGACGTTGTACCCAAACAAGATTGCAATCCCTTTTTTCCCACAAATAGAGCTTTCTCTTGGTGGTATTTGATCACCTCTGCGGTTTTTATTTTTTGTGCTATAAACAAAAAAAGAGGGACAATTTTTTTTTTACTTTCTGCTCTAATACATATCTAAAAAATATATATATATACAAGCAAATTTATTCATCAGTTTAGGCCATTATATATTCTTCTACGTATTTTGGGTAAAAAAAAAAAATACACAATAGGCGTATATTGATTGGTTTGCGCAAAAGTTATTGCCTCTACAAACTATGGGATAGATTTAGGTCAGTGGTTCTCAACTCCTGTCCTCAGGACCCACTAACAGGCCAGGTTTGCAGGATAACTGAAATATATCACAGGTGATATCATTTGCTGCTCAGTGATTGCAGTATTCTAGTCTGCATCTCCTCAAGGTAATACTTAAAAACTGGCCTGTTGGTGGGTCCTGAAGACAGGAGTTGAGAACCACTGATTTAGGGACTTTTATTTTTTTTTATTGTTTTTACTAGTATTGGCAGCAATCTGTGATTTTTAGAGGGTATCCCTAGGTATTTAATGCTGTCCTTAGCCCAGATAAATGAGTGTGGAGCTTGCAGGAGGTTGCTCGTAGTTGCGTTGATACCCATTTCTAATACATATGATTTGGTTAAATTGGCTTTATAGTAGGATACCTTGCTGAAAAGGTCTAGGGTTTTTCGCACTTCCACCAGGGACGGAACCGGGTTTGACATCATTAAGATCACATCGTCTGCAAATAGGCTGATTTTATGGGTCATTTTGACAATGTCTATTCCTGAGATTAACGGGTTTCTCCTGATAAATTCTGCTAGGGGTTCTAAAGTCAGGTTAAAGATTAATGGAGATAGGGGGCACCCTGCCTAGTACCGTTTGATATGTGGAATGGTTTGGAGAGCATTCCTGTTGAGAATACTTGAGCTGAGGGATTGGTGTAAAGTGCTATTATTGTTGTTAACCACTTACCAACTGGAAGGTTTTCCAGCTTTAGGACCAGAGCACTTTTTGCGATTCGGCGCTGCGTCACTTTAACTGACAATTGCGCGGTTGTGCGACATTGCACCCAAATAAAATTTGCGTCCTTTTTTTCCCCACAAATAGAGCTTTCTTTTGGTGGTATTTGATCCCCTCTGCGTCATTTTTGATCGCCGCTATAAACAAAAGAAGAGCGACCATTTTGCAAAAAAACTCAAATTTCTTACTTTTTGCTAAAATTCTAATCCAAAAAAATATAAAAAAAACATTTTTTTCACCGTTTTTGGCCGATTTATATAATTCCTCATATTTGTGATAAAAAAAAAAAATCGCAATCTGCGTTTATTGATTGGTTTGTGCAAAAGTGGCCGCGTTTACGGATGATGAGAATTAATTTCTGGGGTTTTTATTTTTTTTTTATTTTTTACTAGTAATGGCGGCGATCTGTGATTTTTAGTGGTAATGCAATATTTCAGCGGACATTCTTCCCTGGGTGTGTTCTTACTGTGGGGGGGGGTTGGGCTAACATGGGCATGAGAGATCTAACTGATCCCAGTGACAGGGATCAGTAGATCACCCATGCCCCTACTAACAGAGCGGGGAACCACCGTGTTTACATTGGCGGTTCCCTGTTCTTTCCCTGTGGCCGCTCATTGCAGCTCGCCGGCGGACATCGGGTCCGCCCGAGCCGCGGGCACACTCCTCCTCGCGCGCGCCCCCTAGTGACTGATTGCAGATCGCCGTCTTTTTACGGCGATTCGCGCTCAGCATCCCGACTGCCGTCGTGAAAACACGGCACGCGGTCGAGAACTGGTTAATATGCGTCCTGAAAATCCACATTTTTGAAGGGCTCGTCGTAAGTATGTCCAATGGACTCTGTCAAACGCCTTCTCTGCGTCCAGTGAGAGGAGCAGAGAAGGCATCCCGCTGAGCTCTGTATGGTGAATCACTTTAATCAATCTTCTGGTGGCATCAGCCACTTGTCTGCCTTTAGTGAAGCCAGCTTGATCAGAGTGTATCAGGCAGGGCATTATGTTGTTTAGTCTGTTTGCTAGGGTCTTGGTGTAAATTTTGATGTCCAGGTTCAATAAAGAGATTGGGCGAAAGTTTTGCGTCTCGGTCGGTTCCTTCCCTGGTTTCGGTAGCAAAATTATGAGGGCTTGTAGGTTCTCTGTTGGAGATTTTGTAGGTGTAAGAAAATTGTTTGTAATATTCCCCAGTCAGGCCGTCAGGGCCTGGGGCTTTGTTGGACGGGAGCGATTTTATGGTGTCATGTATTTCTCGTTCTGTGAAGGGTGCATTTAGGGTGTCAAGTTGTTCATTATTAAGTTTGGGAAGCTTAACCATATCTAGGAATCAGTTTATGTCTTCTAGTGATTAGTGTTGAGCGAACCCGGACTGTAACATTCGGGTCCGTACTGAACTTTGGGGTGTCTGGGATCCGGACCCGAACATGGACATTTCAAAAAACCTTCGGGTTCGGGTTCTGGGTTCTGGTAGTTGATCACGCATTTTGAATAGCTGCAGGGCAGCAAATCAACAATCGTTCCACTGGTTTGCCTTTAGAAGCCATCACAGCCATGCCTACTAATGGCATGGCTGTGATTGGCCAGTGCATCATGTGACCCAGCCTCTATATAAGCTGGAGTCACTTGATGCTGCAGTCACATGCTCTCTGAGACTCTGAATAGTATAGGGAGAGGAAGCTGCCAGCGTTTTTGTGAGGGACAGTTTGCAGACATTTTAATATCTGATCCTGCATCCTGAGATTACTTATACTACTACTGTTGCTCTGAGGGACAGATTGCAGAAATTTGAGAATTCACATACTGCTGCTTTGAGTAACAGATTGCAGATCAAACCCTGCCTAACACAACGATCGTTGCGATCGTACACAACAAACAGATTGTGGGAGTAATTTGAGATTTCACATACTGCTGCTTTGAGTGACAGATTGCAGATCAAACCCTGCATTACACAACGATCTGACTGCACTAGGTAGAGGCTTCTGCTTAGAGGGACAGATTATTGTTCAAAAATCATTGCCTACTCCTATAGGGCTAGGTTCAAGCTGTTGCTATAAGTGACACATTATTGTTCAAAAATCATCGCCTAGTTCTAAAGGGAGAGCATCCAGCTGTTGCTTAGAGGGACAGATTATTGTTCAAAAATCATTGCCTACTCCTATAGGTCCAGGTTCCAGCTGTTGCTGTAAGTGACAGATTATTTATTGTTCAAAAATCATCTCCTAGTTCTAAAGGGAGAGCTTCCAGCTGTTGCTGTAAGTGACACATTATTGTTCAAAAATCATCTCCTAGTTCTAAAGAGAGAGGTTCTAGCTGTTGCTGTAAGTGACACATTATTGTTCAAAAATCATCTCCTAGTTCTAAAGGGAGAGCTTCCAGCTGTTGGTGTGAGCGGTGCATTTCTTGCACCAAAATAAAAAGTCCGGTTACGTTGTTTTAAAAAAAAAAAAAAAAAAAAAAAAAAAAAAAAAGGTATTAATTGGTATTAATAAATACTTACATAGGGCTACTGTCAGGATTTGCAAGCCTTCAGCAAGGGGAAGCAGATCAATGGGCTGCACCTAAAAGAATCAGGACTATGCAGATAAGTGAAAATATATTTATTATAAAAATGACACACTTGCAAAACACCCAACACCAGTAACAAAAACAGGCAAGTGAAAGAAGGTAAAAACACGACAACCCAAAACCAAACAACCAACTATCTATCTAACTAAATACAAATGCAAAACACACAAAGGCAAAACAGGCAGATATCAAATGAGAATAGGGAGGAAAATACCGAGGGCAGAATGGTGAAGGAGGGAGCAAAATGCAGGTTCCAGGGGGACAGAACTTCAGGTGAGAACACAGATCAGATCAGGTCAGGTCTGGAGCATGAATCAGTACAGGTCAGGCTCGGGCAGGGTATGGCTTGCAGAGAAAACGCTGAAGCACTGGGACTGGGTGTAAGGCGGGCTTATATAGTCCCAGCAGTCCCATCCGGTGTAGCTTAATGACCTGTGTACTCCATACAACAGTGCCACCTGCAGGTGACCCAAGCAAGTACACAGGCCCTGACAGTCCCCCCCCCTTAAGGAGTGGCCTCTGGACGCTCCATTCTGATATTAACCTGACAGTCCCTGCGGGAAAAGTCCAACAAAGTCCCCACTCCATGTCTGCAGGCTTCCTTGTATTGTCCAGGTCAGAGTATTCCAACCTGCTGGGGGGTGTGCCCCCAAAATTAGGTAATAGATCATGCGCCCCGCCGCCAGGATCCGGAAGTTTGGATCTGGTATCACAAGCTGGCTGGACAGCGGGCACAAAACCAGCAGAGGCAGACAATGCAGGGGCATCAGAGGCAGTCTGGGTATCAAGCAGGGGGAAATCAGTGGGTATTTTGGCACCAGGCAGAAAAGCAACAAAAGGCACTGGATCAGTGGGCACCAGGTCATCAGGCCCTGGATCATCGGGTGCAGAATAATCAGGCAAGGGATCAGTGGGCACAGAATCATCAGGCTGGGCAGTAGGCCCTGGGTCATCAAGCACTGGATCAGCGGGCACCAGGTCTTCAGGCACAGAATCATCAGGCACTAGATCATTAGGCTGAGCGGTAGGCACCGGGTCATCAGGCAGTGGAGCCATGGACACTGGGTCATCCAGTACTGGATCAGCGGGCACCGAGTCATCAGGCACAGGATCAGCAGGCACTGGATCAATGGGCACTGGATCAACGGGCACCGGGTCATCAGGTACTGGATCAATGGGCACTGGGTCATCAGGTACTGGATCAATGGGCACTGAGTCATCAGGTACTAGATCCACAGGCACCGGGTCATCAGGCACTGGATCAGTGGGCATGGGATCATCGGACACTGGATCGTTAGGCTGGGTAGTAGGCACCGGGTCATCAGGCATTGGAGCAGTGGACACTGGATCATCGTACACTGGGTCACAAGGCGCAGGATCAGAAGGCACTTGATCAGCGGGCACCAGATCAGCGGGCACCAGGTCATCGGGCACAGGATCAGCGGGCACCAGGTCAGCAGGCACAGGATCAGCGGGCACCAGGACATCGGGCACCAGGACATCGGGCACAGGATCAGACATCGGGTCATCAGGCACAGGATCAGCGGACATTGGGTCATCGGGCACAGGATCAGCGGGCACCGGGTCATCGGGCACAGGATCAGCGGGCACCGCGTCACCGGGCACAGGATCAGCGGGCACCGGGTCATCGGGCACAGGATCAATGGGCACCAGGACATCAGGCACAGGATCAGCGGGCACAGGATCAGCCATCGGGTCATCAGGCACAGGATCAGCGGACATCGGGTCATTGGGCACAGGATCAGCGGGCACCAGGTCATCGGGCACAGGATCAGTGGCACCAGGTCATCGGGCACAGGATCAGCAGGCACCAGGTCATCGGGCACAGGATCAGCGGGCACCAGGTCATCGGGCACAGGATCAGCGGGCACAGGATCAGACATCGGGTCATCAGGCACAGGATCAGCGGACATCGGGTCATCGGGCACAGGATCAGCAGACAATGGGTCATCTGGCACAGGATCAGTAGACAACGGGTCATCGGGCACCAGGACATCGGGCACAGGATCAACGGGCACTGGGTCATTGGGCACAGGATCAGCAGGCACCAGGTCATTGGGCACAGGATCAGCAGGCACCAGGACATTGGGCACAGGATCAGAGGGCACAGAATCAGCCATCGGTTCATCAGGCACAGGATCAGCGGACATCGGGTCATCGGGCACAGGATCAGCGGGCACCAGGTCATTGGGCACAGGATCAGCGGGCACCGGGTCATCTGGCACAGTATCAGCGGGCACCAGGTCATCTGGCACAGGATCAGCGGGCACCAGGTCATCTGGCACCAGGACATCGGGCACAGGATCAGCGGGCACTGGGTCATTGGGCACAGGATCAGCAGGCACCAGGTCATCGGGCACAGGATCAATGGGCACCAGGATATTGGGCACAGGATCAGCGGACAACGGGTCATCGGGCACAGGATCAGCAGACAAAAGGTCATCAGGCACCAGGACATCGGGCACAGGATCAGCGGGCACCTGGACATCAGGCACAGGATCAGAGGGCACCTGGACATCAGGCTGGGCAGCGAGCGCTTGAATAGTAGGCTGGGCAGCGGGCACTTGAACAGCAGGCTGGGCTTCTGGAACAGGATCAAACAGGGCATCGGGAACGGGAACAATGAAGTCAAATTGATTAGCCGCCAAAGAGTCCATAGGGCCAAACTGGGTGGTGGACAGAGGACCGGTACAGTCAGGTGGGATAGCGACAGGCAGGACAGCAGCAGAAGGTTTCATTTCCGGGGGCCAATCCAATGTGGCAGGAATGGTGGCAGGCCTGGCTGGAGCAACTGGAAGCATGATGGGTTGGACTGCAGTGGCTGGCTTAGAGGCAGACTGGAACGGGTTGGTTGGTGTGGTAGTGGACTGGGACACATCGGCTGATATGGCTGCAGGATTGGCTAGTGGCAGGATAGTGCAAGTTGGGAAAAATTTCTGTTTCTCTTTTGGTTTTGTTATTGAAATTCTGTATGTGGATGCAGGGCTGTGTGTAGGGTGTGCAGCTGATGGCAGAGAAGAATGGGAGGACGGTAAAAAAGAGGGAGCAGTTGCTGAGGGGGATTTCTGTGGGATAGTTGCAGGCAGCGGAGAGGAGGGAGATGGAGGAAAAGACGTTTGAGTGGGCAGGGGTCTAGCCACAGGACTGGGTGGCTGCAGGCTGACAGAGGCTGAGTACAATATATTTGACCATGCCTGTAATAATGGTTGCACAAAATCCACCTTACATGCTGCCTGTCTGACCAAAGATTGTAATGAGTTAATACATTCTTATTAACATCTGTGGAGAGCAAGCTGAGTAATGCTCCAAAAAAAAGGCTGAGTCATCTTCCCACAATGAAACCAAGGACTCAACCTGATTTGCACTGAAAGGAGGGGTATAATCATCTCTACCACTAGGGACACCAGACAAAGCCAACTCTGCACACATTTGAATGAGTGGCTGAACGTCTTCAAACAAAAATCTGCCTTGGTCAACAAAAACATGTGCCATACGGATGCATTCCAACAATTGCTCCCTGGTCTGCCCTTTCAAAATTTGGCGGCAGTAATCCCTTTCCTCTGTTACCAGAAGTGAAAGATACAGAATCTCCTCAGCATGCATCTTGCAGTAATTAGCAAGTGCTAGCCCTGGTTCCCAGGTGCAGCCGATCTGATTGTATGGCTTCAGCGTTATGTCAGGATTTGCAAGCCTTCAGCAAGGGGAAGCAGATCAATGGGCTGCACCTAAAAGAATCAGGACTATGCAGATAAGTGAAAATATATTTATTATAAAAATGACACACTTGCAAAACACCCAACACCAGTAACAAAAACAGGCAAGTGAAAGAAGGTAAAAACACGACAGCCCAAAACCAAACAACCAACTATCTATCTAACTAAATACAAATGCAAAACACACAAAGGCAAAACAGGCAGATATCAAATGAGAATAGGGAGGAAAATACCGAGGGCGGAATGGTGAAGGAGGGAGCAAAATGCAGGTTCCAGGGGGACAGAACTTCAGGTGAGAACACGGATCAGATCAGGTCAGGTCTGGAGCATGGATCAGTACAGGTCAGGCTCGGGCAGGGTATGGCTTGCAGAGAAAACGCTGAAGCACTGGGACTGGGTGTAAGGCGGGCTTATATAGTCCCAGCAGCCCCATCAGGTGTAGCTTAATGACCTGTGTACTCCATACAACAGTGCCACCTGCAG